>JAUKNL010000643.1:0-69294 GCA_030765065.1 Deroplatys truncata | reverse complement strand
ATATGCTTGGTATATAGAGGCTTACTATGAGGTGATACATCCATTTATATAATATTTAAGCAGTTTGAAAGAAGTGAAGTAAACGCGATTTTACACTCACTAGGGGCTAGAAAATCGAATTTCATGACTTTTTAAAAACTCAGTATTCTTGGTATATATAGGCTTGTTATGAAGTGAAACAACCATTTATATGATTTTTTCGAAGTTTGATACCAGTGAAGTAAACGCGAAAATCAATTTTCTTGACTTGTTAAAAACTCAATATTCTTGGTATATAGAGGCTTATTTTGAGGTGATACATCCATTTATATGATTTTTAGGCAGTTTGAAAGAAGTGAAGTAAACGCGATTTTACACTCACTAGTGTCTAGAAAATCGATTTTCTTGACTTTTTGAAAACTCAGTATTTTTGGTATATAAAGGCTTATTATAAGTTAATACATCGATTTATATGATTTTTAAGCAGTTTGAAAGAATTGAAGTAAACGCGATTTTACACTCACTAGTGGCTAGAAAATCGAATTTCTTGACTGTTTAAAAACCTAGTTATCTTGGTATATATAGGCTTATTATGACGTGAAACAACCATTTATATGACTTTTAAGCAGTTTGAAAGAAGTGAAGTAAACGCGATTTTACACTCACTAGTGGCTAGAAAATCGAATTTCTTGACTTGTTAAAAACTGAATATTTTTGGTATATAAAGGCTTATTATGAGGTGATACATCCATTTATATGATTTTTTCGAAGTTTGAAAGAAGTAAAGTAAACGCGATTTTACACTCACAAGGGGCTAGAAAATCGATTTTCTTGACTTGTTAAAAACTCAATAGTCTTGGTATATACAGGCTTATTATGAGGTGATGCATCCATTTATATGATTTTTTGGCAGTTTGAAAGAAGTAAAGTAAACGCGATTTTACACTCACTAGGGGCTAGAAAATCGAATTTCTTGACTTTTTAAAAACTCAGTAGTTCTTGGGATATATAGGCTTATTATGGCGTGAAACAACCATTTATATGATTTTTTCGAAGTTTGAAGGAAGTGAAGTAAACGCGATTTTACACTCACTAGGGGCTAGAAAATCGATTTTCTTGACTTGTTGAAAACTCAATATTCTGGGTATATATAGGCTTATTATGAGGTGATACATCCATTAAATGATTTTTAAGCAGTTTGAAAGAAGTGAAGTAAACGCGATTTTACACTCACTAGGGGCTAGAAAGTCGAATTTCTTGACTTTTTGAAAACTCAGTATTTTACGTATATATAGGCTTATTATGAGGTGATACATCCATTTATATGATTTTTAAGCAGTTTGAAAGAAGTGAAGTAAACGCGATTTTACACTCACTAGGGGCTAGAATATCGATTTTCTTGACTTGTTGAAAACTGAATCTTTTTGGTATATAGAGGCTTATTATAAGTTATATACATCGATTTATATGATTTTTAAGCAGTTTGACCGAAGTGAAGTAAACGCGATTTTACACTCACTAGTGGCTAGAAAATCGAATTTCTTGACTTTTTAAAAACTCAGTATTCTGGTATATAGGCTTGTTATGACGTGAAACAACCATTTATATGATTTTTTCGTAGTTTGAACGAAGTGAAGTAAACGCGATTTTACACTCACTAGGGGCTAGGAAATCAATTTTCTTGACTTGTTAAAAACTCAATATTCTTGGTATATAGAGGCTTATCATGAGGTGATACATCCATTTATATGATTTTTAGGCAGTTAGAAAGAAGTGAGGTAAACGCGATTTTACACTCACTAGTGGCTAGAAAATCGAATTTCTTGACTTTTTAAAAACTCCGTTATCTTGGTATATATAGGCTTATTATGACGTGAAACAACCATTTATATGATTTTTTCGAAGTTTGAAAGAAGTAAAGTAAACGCGACTTTACACTCACTAGGGGCTAGATAATCGATTTTCTTGACATGTTAAAAACTCAATATGCTTGGTATATAGAGGCTTATTATGAGGTGATACATCCATTTATATAATTTTTAAGCAGTTTGAAAGAAGTGAAGTAAACGCGATTTTACACTCACTAGGGGCTAGAAAATCGATTTCATGACTTTTTAAAAACTCAGTATTCTTGGTATATATAGGCTTGTTATGACGTGAAACAACCATTTATATGATTTTTTCGAAGTTCGATACCAGTGAAGTAAACGCGAAAATCAATTTTCTTGACTTGTTAAAAACTCAATATTCTTGGTATAAAGAGGCTTATTTTGGGGTGATACATCCATTTATATGATTTTTAGGCAGTTTGAGAGAAGTGAAGTAAACGCGATTTTACACTCACTAGTGTCTAGAAAATCCATTTTCTTGACTTTTTGAAAACTCAGTATTTTTGGTATATAAAGGCTTATTATAAGTTAATACATCGATTTATATGATTTTTAAGCAGTTTGAAAGAATTGAAGTAAACGCGATTTTACACTCACTAGTGGCTAGAAAATCGAATTTCTTGACTGTTTAAAAACCTAGTTATCTTGGTATATATAGGCTTATTATGACGTGAAACAACCATTTATATGATTTTTAAGCAGTTTGAAAGAAGTGAAGTAAACGCGATTTTACACTCACTAGTGGCTAGAAAATCGAATTTCTTGACTTGTTAAAAACTGAATATTTTTGGTATATAAAGGCTTATTATAAGTTAATACATCGATTTATATGATTTTTAAGCAGTTTGAAAGAAGTGAAGTAAACGCGATTTTACACAAACTAGTGGCTAGAAAATCGAATTTCTTGACTTTTTAAAAACTCAGAATTCTGGTATATGTAGGCTTGTTATGACGTGAAACAACCATTTATATGATTTTTTCGAAGTTTGAAAGAAGTAAAGTAAACGCGATTTTACACTCACTAGGGGCTAGAAAATCGATTTTCTTGACTTGTTAAAAACTCAATAATCTTGGTATATACAGGCTTATTATGAGGTGATACATCCATTTATATGATTTTTTGGCAGTTTGAAAGAAGTGAAGTAAACGCGATTTTACACTCACTAGGGGCTAGAAAATCGAATTTCTTGACTTTTTAAAAACTCAGTATTCTTGGGATATATAGGCTTATTATGGCGTGAAACAACCATTTATATGATTTTTTCGAAGTTTGAAGGAAGTGAAGTAAACGCGATTTTACACTCACTAGTGGCTAGAAAATCGAATTTCTTGACTTTTTAAAAACTCAGTATTCTGGTATATATAGGCTTGTTATGACGTGAAACAACCATTTATATGATTTTTAAGCAGTTTGAAAGAAGTGAAGTAAACGGGATTTTACACTCACTAGGGCTAGAAAATCAATTTTCTTGACTTGTTAAAAACTCAATATTCTTGTATATAGAGGCTTATCATGAGGTGATACATCCATTTATATGATTTTTAGGCAGTTAGAAAGAAGTGAGGTAAACGCGATTTTACACTCACTAGTGGCTAGAAAATCGAATTTCGTGACTTTTTAAAAACTCCGTTATCTTGGTATATATAGGCTTATTATGACGTGAAACAACCATTTATATGATTTTTTCGAAGTTTGAAAGAAGTAAAGTAAAAGCGACTTTACACTCACTAGGGCTAGATAATCGATTTTCTTGACTTGTTAAAAACTCAATATGCTTGGTATATAGAGGCTTACTATGAGGTGATACATCCATTTATATAATTTTTAAGCAGTTTGAAAGAAGTGAAGTAAACGCGATTTTACACTCACTAGGGGCTAGAAAATCGAATTTCATGACTTTTTAAAAACTCAGTATTCTTGGTATATATAGGCTTGTTATGAAGTGAAACAACCATTTATATGATTTTTTCGAAGTTTGATACCAGTGAAGTAAACGCGAAAATCAATTTTCTTGACTTGTTAAAAACTCAATATTCTTGGTATATAGAGGCTTATTTTGAGGTGATACATCCATATATATGATTTTTAGGCAGTTTGAAAGAAGTGAAGTAAACGCGATTTTACACTCACTAGTGTCTAGAAAATCGATTTTCTTGACTTTTTGAAAACTCAGTATTTTTGGTATATAAAGGCTTATTATAAGTTAATACATCGATTTATATGATTTTTAAGCAGTTTGAAAGAATTGAAGTAAACGCGATTTTACACTCACTAGTGGCTAGAAAATCGAATTTCTTGACTGTTTAAAAACCTAGTTATCTTGGTATATATAGGCTTATTATGACGTGAAACAACCATTTATATGACTTTTAAGCAGTTTGAAAGAAGTGAAGTAAACGCGATTTTACACTCACTAGTGGCTAGAAAATCGAATTTCTTGACTTGTTAAAAACTGAATATTTTTGGTATATAAAGGCTTATTATGAGGTGATACATCCATTTATATGATTTTTTCGAAGTTTGAAAGAAGTAAAGTAAACGCGATTTTACACTCACAAGGGGCTAGAAAATCGATTTTCTTGACTTGTTAAAAACTCAATAGTCTTGGTAATTACAGGCTTATTATGAGGTGATGCATCCATTTATATGATTTTTTGGCAGTTTGAAAGAAGTAAAGTAAACGCGATTTTACACTCACCAGGGGCTAGAAAATCGAATTTCTTGACTTTTTAAAAACTCAGTAGTTCTTGGGATATATAGGCTTATTATGGCGTGAAACAACCATTTATATGATTTTTTCGAAGTTTGAAGGAAGTGAAGTAAACGCGATTTTACACTCACTAGGGGCTAGAAAATCGATTTTCTTGACTTGTTGAAAACTCAATATTCTGGGTATATATAGGCTTATTATGAGGTGATACATCCATTAAATGATTTTTAAGCAGTTTGAAAGAAGTGAAGTAAACGCGATTTTACACTCACTAGGGGCTAGAAAGTCGAATTTCTTCACTTTCTAAAAACTCAGTATTCTTGGTATATATGGGCTTATTATGACATGAAACAACCATTTATATGATTTTTTCGAAGTTTGAAAGAAGTGAAGTAAAGCGATTTTACACTCACTAGGGCCTAGAAAATCAATTTTCTTGACTTGTTAAAAACTCAATATTCTTGGTATATAGAGACTTATTATGAGGTGATACATCCATTTATATAATTTTTAAGCAGTTTGAAAGAAGTGTAGTAAACGCGATTTTACACTCACTAGTGGCTAGAAAATCGATTTTCTTGACTTTTTGAAAACTCAGTATTTTACGTATATATAGGCTTATTATGAGGTGATACATCCATTTATATGATTTTTAAGCAGTTTGAAAGAAGTGAAGTAAACGCGATTTTACACTCACTAGGGGCTAGAATATCGATTTTCTTGACTTGTTGAAAACTGAATCTTTTTGGTATATAGAGGCTTATTATAAGTTATATACATCGATTTATATGATTTTTAAGCAGTTTGACCGAAGTGAAGTAAACGCGATTTTACACTCACTAGTGGCTAGAAAATCGAATTTCTTGACTTTTTAAAAACTCAGTATTCTGGTATATATAGGCTTGTTATGACGTGAAACAACCATTTATATGATTTTTTCGTAGTTTGAACGAAGTGAAGTAAACGCGATTTTACACTCACTAGGGGCTAGGAAATCAATTTTCTTGACTTGTTAAAAACTCAATATTCTTGGTATATAGAGGCTTATCATGAGGTGATACATCCATTTATATGATTTTTAGGCAGTTAGAAAGAAGTGAGGTAAACGCGATTTTACACTCACTAGTGGCTAGAAAATCGAATTTCTTGACTTTTTAAAAACTCCGTTATCTTGGTATATATAGGCTTATTATGACGTGAAACAACCATTTATATGATTTTTTCGAAGTTTGAAAGAAGTAAAGTAAACGCGACTTTACACTCACTAGGGGCTAGATAATCGATTTTCTTGACATGTTAAAAACTCAATATGCTTGGTATATAGAGGCTTATTATGAGGTGATACATCCATTTATATAATTTTTAAGCAGTTTGAAAGAAGTGAAGTAAACGCGATTTTACACTCACTAGGGGCTAGAAAATCGATTTCATGACTTTTTAAAAACTCAGTATTCTTGGTATATATAGGCTTGTTATGACGTGAAACAACCATTTATATGATTTTTTCGAAGTTCGATACCAGTGAAGTAAACGCGAAAATCAATTTTCTTGACTTGTTAAAAACTCAATATTCTTGGTATAAAGAGGCTTATTTTGGGGTGATACATCCATTTATATGATTTTTAGGCAGTTTGAGAGAAGTGAAGTAAACGCGATTTTACACTCACTAGTGTCTAGAAAATCCATTTTCTTGACTTTTTGAAAACTCAGTATTTTTGGTATATAAAGGCTTATTATAAGTTAATACATCGATTTATATGATTTTTAAGCAGTTTGAAAGAATTGAAGTAAACGCGATTTTACACTCACTAGTGGCTAGAAAATCGAATTTCTTGACTGTTTAAAAACCTAGTTATCTTGGTATATATAGGCTTATTATGACGTGAAACAACCATTTATATGATTTTTAAGCAGTTTGAAAGAAGTGAAGTAAACGCGATTTTACACTCACTAGTGGCTAGAAAATCGAATTTCTTGACTTGTTAAAAACTGAATATTTTTGGTATATAAAGGCTTATTATAAGTTAATACATCGATTTATATGATTTTTAAGCAGTTTGAAAGAAGTGAAGTAAACGCGATTTTACACAAACTAGTGGGTAGAAAATCGAATTTCTTGACTTTTTAAAAACTCAGAATTCTGGTATATGTAGGCTTGTTATGACGTGAAACAACCATTTATATGATTTTTTCGAAGTTTGAAAGAAGTAAAGTAAACGCGATTTTACACTCACTAGGGGCTAGAAAATCGATTTTCTTGACTTGTTAAAAACTCAATAATCTTGGTATATACAGGCTTATTATGAGGTGATACATCCATTTATATGATTTTTTGGCAGTTTGAAAGAAGTGAAGTAAACGCGATTTTACACTCACTAGGGGCTAGAAAATCGAATTTCTTGACTTTTTAAAAACTCAGTATTCTTGGGATATATAGGCTTATTATGGCGTGAAACAACCATTTATATGATTTTTTCGAAGTTTGAAGGAAGTGAAGTAAACGCGATTTTACACTCACTAGTGGCTAGAAAATCGATTTTCTTGACTTTTTAAAAACTCAGTATTCTGGTATATATAGGCTTGTTATGACGTGAAACAACCATTTATATGATTTTTAAGCAGTTTGAAAGAAGTGAAGTAAACGGGATTTTACACTCACTAGGGGCTAGAAAATCAATTTTCTTGACTTGTTAAAAACTCAATATTCTTGGTATATAGAGGCTTATCATGAGGTGATACATCCATTTATATGATTTTTAGGCAGTTAGAAAGAAGTGAGGTAAACGCGATTTTACACTCACTAGTGGCTAGAAAATCGAATTTCTTGACTTTTTAAAAACTCCGTTATCTTGGTATATATAGGCTTATTATGACGTGAAACAACCATTTATATGATTTTTTCGAAGTTTGAAAGAAGTAAAGTAAAAGCGACTTTACACTCACTAGGGGCTAGATAATCGATTTTCTTGACTTGTTAAAAACTCAATATGCTTGGTATATAGAGGCTTACTATGAGGTGATACATCCATTTATATAATTTTTAAGCAGTTTGAAAGAAGTGAAGTAAACGCGATTTTACACTCACTAGGGGCTAGAAAATCGAATTTCATGACTTTTTAAAAACTCAGTATTCTTGGTATATATAGGCTTGTTATGAAGTGAAACAACCATTTATATGATTTTTTCGAAGTTTGATACCAGTGAAGTAAACGCGAAAATCAATTTTCTTGACTTGTTAAAAACTCAATATTCTTGGTATATAGAGGCTTATTTTGAGGTGATACATCCATTTATATGATTTTTAGGCAGTTTGAAAGAAGTGAAGTAAACGCGATTTTACACTCACTAGTGTCTAGAAAATCGATTTTCTTGACTTTTTGAAAACTCAGTATTTTTGGTATATAAAGGCTTATTATAAGTTAATATATCGATTTATATGATTTTTAAGCAGTTTGAAAGAATTGAAGTAAACGCGATTTTACACTCACTAGTGGCTAGAAAATCGAATTTCTTGACTGTTTAAAAACCTAGTTATCTTGGTATATATAGGCTTATTATGACGTGAAACAACCATTTATATGACTTTTAAGCAGTTTGAAAGAAGTGAAGTAAACGCGATTTTACACTCACTAGTGGCTAGAAAATCGAATTTCTTGACTTGTTAAAAACTGAATATTTTTGGTATATAAAGGCTTATTATGAGGTGATACATCCATTTATATGATTTTTTCGAAGTTTGAAAGAAGTAAAGTAAACGCGATTTTACACTCACAAGGGGCTAGAAAATCGATTTTCTTGACTTGTTAAAAACTCAATAGTCTTGGTATATACAGGCTTATTATGAGGTGATGCATCCATTTATATGATTTTTTGGCAGTTTGAAAGAAGTAAAGTAAACGCGATTTTACACTCACTAGGGGCTAGAAAATCGAATTTCTTGACTTTTTAAAAACTCAGTAGTTCTTGGGATATATAGGCTTATTATGGCGTGAAACAACCATTTATATGATTTTTTCGAAGTTTGAAGGAAGTGAAGTAAACGCGATTTTACACTCACTAGGGGCTAGAAAATCGATTTTCTTGACTTGTTGAAAACTCAATATTCTGGGTATATATAGGCTTATTATGAGGTGATACATCCATTAAATGATTTTTAAGCAGTTTGAAAGAAGTGAAGTAAACGCGATTTTACACTCACTAGGGGCTAGAAAGTCGAATTTCTTCACTTTCTAAAAACTCAGTATTCTTGGTATATATGGGCTTATTATGACATGAAACAACCATTTATATGATTTTTTCGAAGTTTGAAAGAAGTGAAGTAAAGCGATTTTACACTCACTAGGGCCTAGAAAATCAATTTTCTTGACTTGTTAAAAACTCAATATTCTTGGTATATAGAGACTTATTATGAGGTGATACATCCATTTATATAATTTTTAAGCAGTTTGAAAGAAGTGTAGTAAACGCGATTTTACACTCACTAGTGGCTAGAAAATCGATTTTCTTGACTTTTTGAAAACTCAGTATTTTACGTATATATAGGCTTATTATGAGGTGATACATCCATTTATATGATTTTTAAGCAGTTTGAAAGAAGTGAAGTAAACGCGATTTTACACTCACTAGGGGCTAGAATATCGATTTTCTTGACTTGTTGAAAACTGAATCTTTTTGGTATATAGAGGCTTATTATAAGTTATATACATCGATTTATATGATTTTTAAGCAGTTTGACCGAAGTGAAGTAAACGCGATTTTACACTCACTAGTGGCTAGAAAATCGAATTTCTTGACTTTTTAAAAACTCAGTATTCTGGTATATATAGGCTTGTTATGACGTGAAACAACCATTTATATGATTTTTTCGTAGTTTGAACGAAGTGAAGTAAACGCGATTTTACACTCACTAGGGGCTAGGAAATCAATTTTCTTGACTTGTTAAAAACTCAATATTCTTGGTATATAGAGGCTTATCATGAGGTGTTACATCCATTTATATGATTTTTAGGCAGTTAGAAAGAAGTGAGGTAAACGCGATTTTACACTCACTAGTGGCTAGAAAATCGAATTTCTTGACTTTTTAAAAACTCCGTTATCTTGGTATATATAGGCTTATTATGACGTGAAACAACCATTTATATGATTTTTTCGAAGTTTGAAAGAAGTAAAGTAAACGCGACTTTACACTCACTAGGGGCTAGATAATCGATTTTCTTGACATGTTAAAAACTCAATATGCTTGGTATATAGAGGCTTATTATGAGGTGATACATCCATTTATATAATTTTTAAGCAGTTTGAAAGAAGTGAAGTAAACGCGATTTTACACTCACTAGGGGCTAGAAAATCGATTTCATGACTTTTTAAAAACTCAGTATTCTTGGTATATATAGGCTTGTTATGACGTGAAACAACCATTTATATGATTTTTTCGAAGTTCGATACCAGTGAAGTAAACGCGAAAATCAATTTTCTTGACTTGTTAAAAACTCAATATTCTTGGTATAAAGAGGCTTATTTTGGGGTGATACATCCATTTATATGATTTTTAGGCAGTTTGAGAGAAGTGAAGTAAACGCGATTTTACACTCACTAGTGTCTAGAAAATCCATTTTCTTGACTTTTTGAAAACTCAGTATTTTTGGTATATAAAGGCTTATTATAAGTTAATACATCGATTTATATGATTTTTAAGCAGTTTGAAAGAATTGAAGTAAACGCGATTTTACACTCACTAGTGGCTAGAAAATCGAATTTCTTGACTGTTTAAAAACCTAGTTATCTTGGTATATATAGGCTTATTATGACGTGAAACAACCATTTATATGATTTTTAAGCAGTTTGAAAGAAGTGAAGTAAACGCGATTTTACACTCACTAGTGGCTAGAAAATCGAATTTCTTGACTTTTTAAAAACTCAGAATTCTGGTATATGTAGGCTTGTTATGACGTGAAACAACCATTTATATGATTTTTTCGAAGTTTGAAAGAAGTAAAGTAAACGCGATTTTACACTCACTAGGGGCTAGAAAATCGATTTTCTTGACTTGTTAAAAACTCAATAATCTTGGTATATACAGGCTTATTATGAGGTGATACATCCATTTATATGATTTTTTGGCAGTTTGAAAGAAGTGAAGTAAACGCGATTTTACACTCACTAGGGGCTAGAAAATCGAATTTCTTGACTTTTTAAAAACTCAGTATTCTTGGGATATATAGGCTTATTATGGCGTGAAACAACCATTTATATGATTTTTTCGAAGTTTGAAGGAAGTGAAGTAAACGCGATTTTACACTCACTAGGGGCTAGAAAATCGATTTTCTTGACTTGTTGAAAACTCAATATTCTGGGTATATATAGGCTTATTATGAGGTGATACATCCATTTATATGATTTTTAAGCAGTTTGAAAGAAGTGAAGTAAACGCGATTTTACACTCACTAGGGGCTAGAAAGTCGAATTTCTTCACTTTCTAAAAACTCAGTATTCTTGGTATATATGGGCTTATTATGACATGAAACAACTATTTATATGATTTTTTCGAAGTTTGAAAGAAGTGAAGTAAAGCGATTTTACACTCACTAGTGGCTAGAAAATCGAATTTCTTGACTTTTTAAAAACTCCGTTATCTTGGTATATATAGGCTTATTTTGACGTGAAACAACCATTTATATGATTTCTTCGAAGTTTGAAAGAAGTAAAGTAAACGCGACTTTACACTCACTAGGGGCTATAAAATCAATTTTCTTGACTTGTTAAATACTCAATATTCTTGGTATATAGAGGTTTATTATGAGGTGATACATCCATATATATAATTTTTAAGCAGTTTGAAAGAAGTGTAGTAAACGCGATTTTACACTCACTAGTGGCCTGAAAATCGATTTTCCTGACTTTTTGAAAACTCAGTATTTTACGTATATATAGGCTTATTATGAGGTGTTACATCCATTTATATGATTTTTAAGCAGTTTGAAAGAAGTGAAGTAAACGCGATTTTATACTCACTAGGGGCTAGAATATCGATTTTCTTGACTTGATGAAAACTGAATCTTTTTGGTATATAGAGGCTTATTATAAGTTCTATACATCGATTTATATGATTTTTAAGCAGTTTGAACGAAGTGAAGTAAACGCGATTTTACACTCACTAGTGGCTAGAAAATCGAATTTCTTGACTTTTTAAAAACTCAGTATTCTGGTATATATAGGCTTGTGATGACGTGAAACAACCATTTATATGATTTTTTCGTAGTTTGAAAGAAGTGAAGTAAACGCGATTTTACACTCACTTGGGGCTAGAAAATCAATTTTCTTGACTTGTTAAAAACTCAATATTCTTGGTATATAGAGGCTTATTATGAGGTGATACATCCATTTATATGATTTTTAGGCAGTTTGAAAGAAGTGAAGTAAACGCGATTTTACACTCACTAGGGGCTAGAAAATCGAATTTCTTGACTTTTTGAAAACTCGGTATTTTTGGTATATAAAGGCTTATTATAAGTTAATACATCGATTTATATGATTTTTAAGCAGTTTGAAAGAATTGAAGTAAACGCGATTTTACACTCACTAGTGGCTAGAATATCGATTTTCTTGACTTGTTGAAAACTGAATCTTCTTGGTATATAGAGGCTTATTATAAGTTATATACATCGATTTATATGATTTTTAAGCAGTTTGAACGAAGTGAAGTAAACGCGATTTTACACTCACTAGTGGCTAGAAAATCGAATTTCTTCACTTTCTAAAAACTCAGTATTCTTGGTATATATAGGCTTGTTATGACATTAAACAACCATTTATATGATTTTTTCGCAGTTTGAATGAAGTGAAGTAAACGCGATTTTACACTCACTAGGGGCTAGAAAATCAATTTTCTTGACTTGTTAAAAACTTAATATTCTTGGTATATAGAGGCTTATTATGAGGTGATACATCTATTTATATAATTTTTAAGCAGTTTGAAAGAAGTGTAGTAAACGCGATTTTACACTCACTAGTGGCTAGAAAATCGATTTTCTTGACTTTTTGAAAACTCAGTATTTTACGTATATATAGGTTTATTATGAGGTGATACATCCATTTATATGATTTTTAAGCAGTTTGAAAGAAGTGAAGTAAACGCGATTTTACACTCACTAGGGGCTAGAATATCGATTTTCTTGACTTTTTGAAAACTCAGTATTCTACGTATATATAGGCTTATTATGAGGTGATACATCCATTTATATGATTTTTAAGCAGTTTGAAAGAAGTGAAGTAAACGCGATTTTACACTCACTAGTGGCTAGAATATCGATTTTCTTGACTTGTTGAAAACTGAATCTTTTTGGTATATAGAGGCTTATTATAAGTTATATACATCGATTTATATGATTTTTAAGCAGTTTGAACGAAGTGAAGTAAACGCGATTTTACACTCACTAGTGGCTAGAAAATCGAATTTCTTGACTGTTTAAAAACCTAGTTATCTTGGTATATATAGGCTTATTATGACGTGAAACAACCATTTATATGACTTTTAAGCAGTTTGAAAGAAGTGAAGTAAACGCGATTTTACACTCACTAGTGGCTAGAAAATCGAATTTCTTGACTTGTTAAAAACTGAATATTTTTGGTATATAAAGACTTATTATGAGGTGATACATCCATTTATATGATTTTTTCGAAGTTTGAAAGAAGTAAAGTAAACGCGATTTTACACTCACTAGGGGCTAGAAAATCGATTTTCTTGACTTGTTAAAAACTCAATAGTCTTGGTATATACAGGCTTATTATGAGGTGATACATCCATTTATATGATTTTTTGGCAGTTTGAAAGAAGTAAAGTAAACGCGATTTTACACTCACTAGGGGCTAGAAAATCGAATTTCTTGACTTTTTAAAAACTCAGTAGTTCTTGGGATATATAGGCTTATTATGGCGTGAAACAACCATTTATATGATTTTTTTCGAAGTTTGAAGGAAGTGAAGTAAACGCGATTTTACACTCACTAGGGGCTAGAAAATCGATTTTCTTGACTTGTTGAAAACTCAATATTCTGGGTATATATAGGCTTATTATGAGGTAATACATCCATTAAATGATTTTTAAGCAGTTTGAAAGAAGTGAAGTAAACGCGATTTTACACTCACTAGGGGCTAGAAAGTCGAATTTCTTCACTTTCTAAAAACTCAGTATTCTTGGTATATATGGGCTTATTATGACATGAAACAACCATTTATATGATTTTTTCGAAGTTTGAAAGAAGTGAAGTAAAGCGATTTTACACTCACTAGGGCCTAGAAAATCAATTTTCTTGACTTGTTAAAAACTCAATATTCTTGGTATATAGAGACTTATTATGAGGTGATACATCCATTTATATAATTTTTAAGCAGTTTGAAAGAAGTGTAGTAAACGCGATTTTACACTCACTAGTGGCTAGAAAATCGATTTTCTTGACTTTTTGAAAACTCAGTATTTTACGTATATATAGGCTTATTATGAGGTGATACATCCATTTATATGATTTTTAAGCAGTTTGAAAGAAGTGAAGTAAACGCGATTTTACACTCACTAGGGGCTAGAATATCGATTTTCTTGACTTGTTGAAAACTGAATCTTTTTGGTATATAGAGGCTTATTATAAGTTATATACATCGATTTATATGATTTTTAAGCAGTTTGACCGAAGTGAAGTAAACGCGATTTTACACTCACTAGTGGCTAGAAAATCGAATTTCTTGACTTTTTAAAAACTCCGTTATCTTGGTATATATAGGCTTATTATGACGTGAAACAACCATTTATATGATTTTTTCGAAGTTTGAAAGAAGTAAAGTAAACGCGACTTTACACTCACTAGGGGCTAGATAATCGATTTTCTTGACTTGTTAAAAACTCAATATGCTTGGTATATAAAGGCTTATTATGAGGTGATACATCCATTTATATAATTTTTAAGCAGTTTGAAAGAAGTGAAGTAAACGCGATTTTACACTCACTAGGGGCTAGAAAATCGATTTCATGACTTTTTAAAAACTACGTATTCTTGGTATATATAGGCTTGTTATGACGTGAAACAACCATTTATATGATTTTTTCGTAGTTTGAACGAAGTGAAGTAAACGCGATTTTACACTCACTAGGGGCTAGGAAATCAATTTTCTTGACTTGTTAAAAACTCAATATTCTTGGTATATAGAGGCTTATCATGAGGTGATACATCCATTTATATGATTTTTAGGCAGTTAGAAAGAAGTGAGGTAAACGCGATTTTACACTCACTAGTGGCTAGAAAATCGAATTTCTTGACTTTTTAAAAACTCCGTTATCTTGGTATATATAGGCTTATTATGACGTGAAACAACCATTTATATGATTTTTTCGAAGTTTGAAAGAAGTAAAGTAAACGCGACTTTACACTCACTAGGGGCTAGATAATCGATTTTCTTGACTTGTTAAAAACTCAATATGCTTGGTATATAGAGGCTTATTATGAGGTGATACATCCATTTATATAATTTTTAAGCAGTTTGAAAGAAGTGAAGTAAACGCGATTTTACACTCACTAGGGGCTAGAAAATCGATTTCATGACTTTTTAAAAACTACGTATTCTTGGTATATATAGGCTTGTTATGACGTGAAACAACCATTTATATGATTTTTTCGAAGTTCGATACCAGTGAAGTAAACGCGAAAATCAATTTTCTTGACTTGTTAAAAACTCAATATTCTTGGTATAAAGAGGCTTATTTTGGGGTGATACATCCATTTATATGATTTTTAGGCAGTTTGAAAGAAGTGAAGTAAACGCGATTTTACACTCACTAGTGTCTAGAAAATCCATTTTCTTGACTTTTTGAAAACTCAGTATTTTTGGTGTATAAAGGCTTATTATAAGTTAATACATCGATTTATATGATTTTTAAGCAGTTTGAAAGAATTGAAGTAAACGCGATTTTACACTCACTAGTGGCTAGAAAATCGAATTTCTTGACTGTTTAAAAACCTAGTTATCTTGGTATATATAGGCTTATTATGACGTGAAACAACCATTTATATGATTTTTAAGCAGTTTGAAAGAAGTGAAGTAAACGCGATTTTACACTCACTAGTGGCTAGAAAATAGAATTTCTTGACTTGTTAAAAACTGAATATTTTTGGTATATAAAGGCTTATTATAAGTTAATACATCGATTTATATGATTTTTAAGCAGTTTGAAAGAAGTGAAGTAAACGCGATTTTACACAAACTAGTGGCTAGAAAATCGAATTTCTTGACTTTTTAAAAACTCAGAATTCTGGTATATGTAGGCTTGTTATGACGTGAAACAACCATTTATATGATTTTTTCGAAGTTTGAAAGAAGTAAAGTAAACGCGATTTTACACTCACTAGGGGCTAGAAAATCGATTTTCTTGACTTGTTAAAAACTCAATAATCTTGGTATATACAGGCTTATTATGAGGTGATACATCCATTTATATGATTTTTTGGCAGTTTGAAAGAAGTGAAGTAAACGCGATTTTACACTCACTAGGGGCTAGAAAATCGAATTTCTTGACTTTTTAAAAACTCAGTATTCTTGGGATATATAGGCTTATTATGGCGTGAAACAACCATTTATATGATTTTTTCGAAGTTTGAAGGAAGTGAAGTAAACGCGATTTTACACTCACTAGGGGCTAGAAAATCGATTTTCTTGACTTGTTGAAAACTCAATATTCTGGGTATATATAGGCTTATTATGAGGTGATACATCCATTTATATGATTTTTAAGCAGTTTGAAAGAAGTGAAGTAAACGCGATTTTACACTCACTAGGGGCTAGAAAGTCGAATTTCTTCACTTTCTAAAAACTCAGTATTCTTGGTATATATGGGCTTATTATGACATGAAACAACCATTTATATGATTTTTTCGAAGTTTGAAAGAAGTGAAGTAAAGCGATTTTACACTCACTAGTGGCTAGAAAATCGAATTTCTTGACTTTTTAAAAACTCCGTTATCTTGGTATATATAGGCTTATTATGACGTGAAACAACCATTTATATGATTTCTTCGAAGTTTGAAAGAAGTAAAGTAAACGCGACTTTACACTCACTAGGGGCTATAAAATCAATTTTCTTGACTTGTTAAATACTCAATATTCTTGGTATATAGAGGCTTATTATGAGGTGATACATCCATATATATAATTTTTAAGCAGTTTGAAAGAAGTGTAGTAAACGCGATTTTACACTCACTAGTGGCTAGAAAATCGATTTTCCTGACTTTTTGAAAACTCAGTATTTTACTAATATATAGGCTTATTATGAGGTGATACATCCATTTATATGATTTTTAAGCAGTTTGAAAGAAGTGAAGTAAACGCGATTTTATACTCACTAGGGGCTAGAATATCGATTTTCTTGACTTGATGAAAACTGAATCTTTTTGGTATATAGAGGCTTATTATAAGTTCTATACATCGATTTATATGATTTTTAAGCAGTTTGAACGAAGTGAAGTAAACGCGATTTTACACTCACTAGTGGCTAGAAAATCGAATTTCTTGACTTTTTAAAAACTCAGTATTCTGGTATATATAGGCTTGTGATGACGTGAAACAACCATTTATATGATTTTTTCGTAGTTTGAATGAAGTGAAGTAAACGCGATTTTACACTCACTTGGGGCTAGAAAATCAATTTTCTTGACTTGTTAAAAACTCAATATTCTTGGTATATAGAGGCTTATTATGAGGTGATACATCCATTTATATGATTTTTAGGCAGTTTGAAAGAAGTGAAGTAAACGCGATTTTACACTCACTAGGGGCTAGAAAATCGAATTTCTTGACTTTTTGAAAACTCGGTATTTTTGGTATATAAAGGCTTATTATAAGTTAATACATCGATTTATATGATTTTTAAGCAGTTTGAAAGAATTGAAGTAAACGCGATTTTACACTCACTAGTGGCTAGAATATCGATTTTCTTGACTTGTTGAAAACTGAATCTTCTTGGTATATAGAGGCTTATTATAAGTTATATACATCGATTTATATGATTTTTAAGCAGTTTGAACGAAGTGAAGTAAACGCGATTTTACACTCACTAGTGGCTAGAAAATCGAATTTCTTCACTTTCTAAAAACTCAGTATTCTTGGTATATATAGGCTTGTTATGACATTAAACAACCATTTATATGATTTTTTCCCAGTGTGAATGAAGTGAAGTAAACGCGATTTTACACTCACTAGGGGCTAGAAAATCAATTTTCTTGACTTGTTAAAAACTCAATATTCTTGGTATATAGAGGCTTATTATGAGGTGATACATCTATTTATATAATTTTTAAGCAGTTTGAAAGAAGTGTAGTAAACGCGATTTTACACTCACTAGTGGCTAGAAAATCGATTTTCTTGACTTTTTGAAAACTCAGTATTTTACGTATATATAGGTTTATTATGAGGTGATACATCCATTTATATGATTTTTAAGCAGTTTGAAAGAAGTGAAGTAAACGCGATTTTACACTCACTAGGGGCTAAAATATCGATTTTCTTGACTTTTTGAAAACTCAGTATTTTACGTATATATAGGCTTATTATGAGGTGATACATCCATTTATATGATTTTTAAGCAGTTTGAAAGAAGTGAAGTAAACGCGATTTTACACTCACTAGTGGCTAGAATATCGATTTTCTTGACTTGTTGAAAACTGAATCTTTTTGGTATATAGAGGCTTATTATAAGTTATATACATCGATTTATATGATTTTTAAGCAGTTTGAACGAAGTGAAGTAAACGCGATTTTACACTCACTAGTGGCTAGAAAATCGAATTTCTTGACTTTTTAAAAACTCAGTATTCTGGTATATATAAACTTGTTATGAAGTGAAACAACCATTTATATGATTTTTTCGTAGTTTGAAAGATGTGAAGTAAACGCGATTTTACACTCACTAGGGGCTAGAAAATCAATTTTCTTGACTTGTTAAAAACTCAATATTCTTGGTATATAGAGGCTTATTATGAGGTGATACATCCATTTATATGATTTTTAGGCAGTTAGAAAGAAGTGAAGTAAACGCGATTATACACTCACTAGTGGCTAGAAAATCGAATTTCTTGACTTTTTAAAAACTCCGTTATCTTGGTATATATAGGCTTATTATGACGTGAAACAACCATTTATATGATTTCTTTGAAGTTTGAAAGAAGTAAAGTAAACGCGACTTTACACTCACTAGTGGCTAGAAAATCGATTTTCCTGACTTTTTGAAAACTCAGTATTTTACGTATATATAGGCTTATTATGAGGTGATACATCCATTTATATGATTTTTAAGCAGTTTGAAAGAAGTGAAGTAAACGCGATTTTACACTCACTAGGGGCTAGAATATCGATTTTCTTGACTTGATGAAAACTGAATCTTTTTGGTATATAGAGGCTTATTATAAGTTATATACATCGATTTATATGATTTTTAAGCAGTTTGAACGAAGTGAAGTAAACGCGATCTTACACTCACTAGTGGCTAGAAAATCGAATTTCTTGACTTTTTAAAAACTCAGTATTCTGGTATATATAGGCTTGTGATGACGTGAAACAACCATTTATATGATTTTTTCGTAGTTTGAAAGAAGTGAAGTAAACGCGATTTTACACTCACTAGGGGCTAGAAAATCAATTTTCTTGACTTTTTAAAAACTCAGTATTCTTGGGATATATAGGCTTATTATGGCGTGAAACAACCATTTATATGATTTTTTCGAAGTTTGAAAGAAGTGAAGTAAACGCGATTTTACACTCACTAGTGTCTAGAAAATCGATTTTCTTGACTTTTTGAAAACTCAGTATTTTTGGTATATAAAGGCTTATTATAAGTTAATACATCGATTTATATGATTTTTAAACAGTTTGAAAGAATTGAAGTAAACGCGATTTTACACTCACTAGTGGCTAGAATATCGATTTTCTTGACTTGTTGAAAACTGAATCTTCTTGGTATATAGAGGCTTATTATAAGTTATATACATCGATTTATATGATTTTTAAGTAGTTTGAACGAAGTGAAGTAAACGCGATTTTACACTCACTAGTGGCTAGAAAATCGAATTTCTTCACTTTCTAAAAACTCAGTATTCTTGGTATATATAGGCTTGTTATGACATGAAACAACCATTTATACGATTTTTTCGAAGTTTGAAAGAAGTGAAGTAAACGCGATTTTACACTCACTAGGGGCTAGAAAATCAATTTTCTTGACTTGTTAAAAACTCAATATTCTTGGTATATAGAGGCTTATTATGAGGTGATACATCCATTTATATAATTTTTAAGCAGTTTGAAAGAAGTGTAGTAAACGCGATTTTACACTCACTAGTGGCTAGAAAATCGATTTTCTTGACTTTTTGAAAACTCAGTATTTTACGTATATATAGGCTTATTATGAGGTGATACATCCATTTATATGATTTTTAAGCAGTTTGAAAGAAGTGAAGTAAACGCGATTTTACACTCACTAGGGGCTAGAATATCGATTTTCTTGACTTGACGAAAACTGAATCTTTTTGGTATATAGAGGCTTATTATAAGTTATATACATCGATTTATATGATTTTTAAGCAGTTTGAAAGAAGTAAAGTAAACGCGATTTTACACTCACTAGGGGCTAGAAAATCGATTTTCTTGACTTGTTAAAAACTCAATAATCTTGGTATATACAGGCTTATTATGAGGTGATACATCCATTTATATGATTTTTTGGCAGTTTGAAAGAAGTGAAGTAAACGCGATTTTACACTCACTAGGGGCTAGAAAATCGAATTTCTTGACTTTTTAAAAACTCAGTATTCTTGGGATATATAGGCTTATTATGGCGTGAAACAACCATTTATATGATTTTTTCGAAGTTTGAAGGAAGTGAAGTAAACGCGATTTTACACTCACTAGGGGCTAGAAAATCGATTTTCTTGACTTGTTGAAAACTCAATATTCTGGGTATATATAGGCTTATTATGAGGTGATACATCCATTTATATGATTTTTAAGCAGTTTGAAAGAAGTGAAGTAAACGCGATTTTACACTCACTAGGGGCTAGAAAGTCGAATTTCTTCACTTTCTAAAAACTCAGTATTCTTGGTATATATGGGCTTATTATGACATGAAACAACCATTTATATGATTTTTTCGAAGTTTGAAAGAAGTGAAGTAAAGCGATTTTACACTCACTAGTGGCTAGAAAATCGAATTTCTTGACTTTTTAAAAACTCCGTTATCTTGGTATATATAGGCTTATTATGACGTGAAACAACCATTTATATGATTTCTTCGAAGTTTGAAAGAAGTAAAGTAAACGCGACTTTACACTCACTAGGGGCTATAAAATCAATTTTCTTGACTTGTTAAATACTCAATATTCTTGGTATATAGAGGCTTATTATGAGGTGATACATCCATATATATAATTTTTAAGCAGTTTGAAAGAAGTGTAGCAAACGCGATTTTACACTCACTAGTGGCTAGAAAATCGATTTTCCTGACTTTTTGAAAACTCAGTATTTTACGTATATATAGGCTTATTATGAGGTGATACATCCATTTATATGATTTTTAAGCAGTTTGAAAGAAGTGAAGTAAACGCGATTTTATACTCACTAGGGGCTAGAATATCGATTTTCTTGACTTGATGAAAACTGAATCTTTTTGGTATATAGAGGCTTATTATAAGTTCTATACATCGATTTATATGATTTTTAAGCAGTTTGAACGAAGTGAAGTAAACGCGATTTTACACTCACTAGTGGCTAGAAAATCGAATTTCTTGACTTTTTAAAAACTCAGTATTCTGGTATATATAGGCTTGTGATGACGTGAAACAACCATTTATATGATTTTTTCGTAGTTTGAAAGAAGTGAAGTAAACGCGATTTTACACTCACTTGGGGCTAGAAAATCAATTTTCTTGACTTGTTAAAAACTCAATATTCTTGGTATATAGAGGCTTATTATGAGGTGATACATCCATTTATATGATTTTTAGGCAGTTTGAAAGAAGTGAAGTAAACGCGATTTTACACTCACTAGGGGCTAGAAAATCGAATTTCTTGACTTTTTGAAAACTCGGTATTTTTGGTATATAAAGGCTTATTATAAGTTAATACATCGATTTATATGATTTTTAAGCAGTTTGAAAGAATTGAAGTAAACGCGATTTTACACTCACTAGTGGCTAGAATATCGATTTTCTTGACTTGTTGAAAACTGAATCTTCTTGGTATATAGAGGCTTATTATAAGTTATATACATCGATTTATATGATTTTTAAGCAGTTTGAACGAAGTGAAGTAAACGCGATTTTACACTCACTAGTGGCTAGAAAATCGAATTTCTTCACTTTCTAAAAACTCAGTATTCTTGGTATATATAGGCTTGTTATGACATTAAACAACCATTTATATGATTTTTTCGCAGTTTGAATGAAGTGAAGTAAACGCGATTTTACACTCACTAGGGGCTAGAAAATCAATTTTCTTGACTTGTTAAAAACTCAATATTCTTGGTATATAGAGGCTTATTATGAGGTGATACATCTATTTATATAATTTTTAAGCAGTTTGAAAGAAGTGTAGTAAACGCGATTTTACACTCACTAGTGGCTAGAAAATCGAATTTCTTGACTTTTTAAAAACTCAGTATTCTGGTATATATAAACTTGTTATGAAGTGAAACAACCATTTATATGATTTTTTCGTAGTTTGAAAGATGTGAAGTAAACGCGATTTTACACTCACTAGGGGCTAGAAAATCAATTTTCTTGACTTGTTAAAAACTCAATATTCTTGGTATATAGAGGCTTATTATGAGGTGATACATCCATTTATATGATTTTTAGGCAGTTAGAAAGAAGTGAAGTAAACGCGATTTTACACTCACTAGGGGCTAGAAAATCAATTTTCTTGACTTGTTAAAAACTCAATATTCTTGGTATATAGAGGGTTATTATGAGGTGATACATCCATTTATATGATTTTTAGGCAGTTTGAAAGAAGTGAAGTAAACGCGATTTTACACTCACTAGGGGCTAGAAAATCGAATTTCTTGATTTTTAAAAACTCAGTATTCTTGGGATATATAGGCTTATTATGGCGTGAAACAACCATTTATATGATTTTTTCGAAGTTTGAAAGAAGTGAAGTAAACGCGATTTTACACTCACTAGTGTCTAGAAAATCGATTTTCTTGACTTTTTGAAAACTCAGTATTTTTGGTATATAAAGGCTTATTATAAGTTAATACATCGATTTATATGATTTTTAAGCAGTTTGAAAGAATTGAAGTAAACGCGATTTTACACTCACTAGTGGCTAGAATATCGATTTTCTTGACTTGTTGAAAACTGAATCTTCTTGGTATATAGAGGCTTATTATAAGTTATATACATCGATTTATATGATTTTTAAGTAGTTTGAACGAAGTGAAGTAAACGCGATTTTACACTCACTAGTGGCTAGAAAATCGAATTTCTTCACTTTCTAAAAACTCAGTATTCTTGGTATATATAGGCTTGTTATGACATGAAACAACCATTTATATGATTTTTTCGAAGTTTGAAAGAAGTGAAGTAAACGCGATTTTACACTCACTAGGGGCTAGAAAATCAATTTTCTTGACTTGTTAAAAACTCAATATTCTTGGTATATAGAGGCTTATTATGAGGTGATACATCCATTTATATAATTTTTAAGCAGTTTGAAAGAAGTGTAGTAAACGCGATTTTACACTCACTAGT
This sequence comes from Deroplatys truncata, assembly GCA_030765065.1. Lineage (NCBI taxonomy): Eukaryota > Metazoa > Arthropoda > Insecta > Mantodea > Mantidae > Deroplatys > Deroplatys truncata. Next base: position 45,936 of record JAUKNL010000643.1, on the reverse strand, counting down.
GGCTAGAAAATCGATTTTCTTGACTTTTTGAAAACTCAGTATTTTACGTATATATAGGCTTATTATGAGGTGATACATCCATTTATTTGATTTTTAAGCAGTTTGAAAGAAGTGAAGTAAACGCGATTTTACACTCACTAGGGGCTAGAATATCGATTTTCTTGACTTGATGAAAACTGAATCTTTTTGGTATATAGAGGCTTATTATAAGTTATATACATCGATTTATATGATTTTTAAGCAGTTTGAAAGAAGTGAAGTAAACGCGATTTCACACTCACTAGGGGCTAGAATATCGATTTTCTTGACTTGATGAAAACTGAATCTTTTTGGTATATAGAGGCTTATTATAAGTTATATACATCGATTTATATGATTTTTAAGCAGTTTGAACGAAGTGAAGTAAACGCGATTTTACACTCACTAGTGGCTAGAAAATCGAATTTCTTGACTTTTTAAAAACTCAGTATTCTGGTATATATAAACTTGTTATGAAGTGAAACAACCATTTATATGATTTTTTCGTAGTTTGAAAGATGTGAAGTAAACGCGATTTTACACTCACTAGGGGCTAGAAAATCAATTTTCTTGACTTGTTAAAAACTCAATATTCTTGGTATATAGAGGCTTATTATGAGGTGATACATCCATTTATATGATTTTTAGGCAGTTAGAAAGAAGTGAAGTAAACGCGATTATACACTCACTAGTGGCTAGAAAATCGAATTTCTTGACTTTTTAAAAACTCCGTTATCTTGGTATATATAGGCTTATTATGACGTGAAACAACCATTTATATGATTTCTTCGAAGTTTGAAAGAAGTAAAGTAAACGCGACTTTACACTCACTAGTGGCTAGAAAATCGATTTTCCTGACTTTTTGAAAACTCAGTATTTTACGTATATATAGGCTTATTATGAGGTGATACATCCATTTATATGATTTTTAAGCAGTTTGAAAGAAGTGAAGTAAACGCGATTTTACACTCACTAGGGGCTAGAATATCGATTTTCTTGACTTGATGAAAACTAAATCTTTTTGGTATATAGAGGCTTATTATAAGTTATATACATCGATTTATATGATTTTTAAGCAGTTTGAACGAAGTGAAGTAAACGCGATCTTACACTCACTAGTGGCTAGAAAATCGAATTTCCTGACTTTTTAAAAACTCAGTATTCTGGTATATATAGGCTTGTGATGACGTGAAACAACCATTTATATGATTTTTTCGTAGTTTGAAAGAAGTGAAGTAAACGCGATTTTACACTCACTAGGGGCTAGAAAATCAATTTTCTTGACTTGTTAAAAACTCAATATTCTTGGTATATAGAGGGTTATTATGAGGTGATACATCCATTTATATGATTTTTAGGCAGTTTGAAAGAAGTGAAGTAAACGCGATTTTACACTCACTAGGGGCTAGAAAATCGAATTTCTTGATTTTTAAAAACTCAGTATTCTTGGGATATATAGGCTTATTATGGCGTGAAACAACCATTTATATGATTTTTTCGAAGTTTGAAAGAAGTGAAGTAAACGCGATTTTACACTCACTAGTGTCTAGAAAATCGATTTTCTTGACTTTTTGAAAACTCAGTATTTTTGGTATATAAAGGCTTATTATAAGTTAATACATCGATTTATATGATTTTTAAGCAGTTTGAAAGAATTGAAGTAAACGCGATTTTACACTCACTAGTGGCTAGAATATCGATTTTCTTGACTTGTTGAAAACTGAATCTTCTTGGTATATAGAGGCTTATTATAAGTTATATACATCGATTTATATGATTTTTAAGTAGTTTGAACGAAGTGAAGTAAACGCGATTTTACACTCACTAGTGGCTAGAAAATCGAATTTCTTCACTTTCTAAAAACTCAGTATTCTTGGTATATATAGGCTTGTTATGACATGAAACAACCATTTATATGATTTTTTCGAAGTTTGAAAGAAGTGAAGTAAACGCGATTTTACACTCACTAGGGGCTAGAAAATCAATTTTCTTGACTTGTTAAAAACTCAATATTCTTGGTATATAGAGGCTTATTATGAGGTGATACATCCATTTATATAATTTTTAAGCAGTTTGAAAGAAGTGTAGTAAACGCGATTTTACACTCACTAGTGGCTAGAAAATCGATTTTCTTGACTTTTTGAAAACTCAGTATTTTACGTATATATAGGCTTATTATGAGGTGATACATCCATTTATATGATTTTTAAGCAGTTTGAAAGAAGTGAAGTAAACGCGATTTCACACTCACTAGGGGCTAGAATATCGATTTTCTTGACTTGATGAAAACTGAATCTTTTTGGTATATAGAGGCTTATTATAAGTTATATACATCGATTTATATGATTCTTAAGCAGTTTGAACGAAGTGAAGTAAACGCGATTTTACACTCACTAGTGGCTAGAAAATCGAATTTCTTGACTTTTTAAAAACTCAGTATTCTGGTATATATAAACTTGTTATGACGTGAAACAACCATTTATATGATTTTTTCGTAGTTTGAAAGAAGTGAAGTAAACGCGATTTTACACTCACTAGGGGCTAGAAAATCAATTTTCTTGACTTGTTAAAAACTCAATATTCTTGGTATATAGAGGCTTATTATGAGGTGATACATCCATTTATATGATTTTTAGGCAGTTAGAAAGAAGTGAAGTAAACGTGATTTTACACTCACTAGTGGCTAGAAAATCGAATTTCTTGACTTTTTAAAAACTCCGTTATCTTGGTATATATAGGCTTATTATGACGTGAAACAACCATTTATATGATTTCTTCGAAGTTTGAAAGAAGTAAAGTAAACGCGACTTTACACTCACTAGGGGCTATAAAATCAATTTTCTTGACTTGTTAAATACTCAATATTCTTGGTATATAGAGGCTTATTATGAGGTGATACATCCATATATATAATTTTTAAGCAGTTTGAAAGAAGTGTAGTAAACGCGATTTTACACTCACTAGTGGCTAGAAAATCGATTTTCCTGACTTTTTGAAAACTCAGTATTTTACGTATATATAGGCTTATTATGAGGTGATACATCCATTTATATGATTTTTAAGCAGTTTGAAAGAAGTGAAGTAAACGCGATTTTATACTCACTAGGGGCTAGAATATCGATTTTCTTGACTTGATGAAAACTGAATCTTTTTGGTATATAGAGGCTTATTGTAAGTTCTATACATCGATTTATATGATTTTTAAGCAGTTTGAACGAAGTGAAGTAAACGCGATTTTACACTCACTAGTGGCTAGAAAATCGAATTTCTTGACTTTTTAAAAACTCAGTATTCTGGTATATATAGGCTTGTGATGACGTGAAACAACCATTTATATGATTTTTTCGTAGTTTGAAAGAAGTGAAGTAAACGCGATTTTACACTCACTTGGGGCTAGAAAGTCAATTTTCTTGACTTGTTAAAAACTCAATATTCTTGGTATATAGAGGCTTATTATGAGGTGATACATCCAATTATATGATTTTTAGGCAGTTTGAAAGAAGTGAAGTAAACGCGATTTTACACTCACTAGGGGCTAGAAAATCGAATTTCTTGACTTTTTGAAAACTCGGTATTTTTGGTATATAAAGGCTTATTATAAGTTAATACATCGATTTATATGATTTTTAAGCAGTTTGAAAGAATTGAAGTAAACGCGATTTTACACTCACTAGTGGCTAGAATATCGATTTTCTTGACTTGTTGAAAACTGAATCTTCTTGGTATATAGAGGCTTATTATAAGTTATATACATCGATTTATATGATTTTTAAGCAGTTTGAACGAAGTGAAGTAAACGCGATTTTACACTCACTAGTGGCTAGAAAATCGAATTTCTTCACTTTCTAAAAACTCAGTATTCTTGGTATATATAGGCTTGTTATGACATGAAACAACCTTTTATATGATTTTTTCGCAGTTTGAAAGAAGTGAAGTAAACGCGATTTTACACTCACTAGGGGCTAGAAAATCAATTTTCTTGACTTGTTAAAAACTCAATATTCTTGGTATATAGAGGCTTATTATGAGGTGATACATCTATTTATATAATTTTTAAGCAGTTTGAAAGAAGTGTAGTAAACGCGATTTTACACTCACTAGTGGCTAGAAAATCGATTTTCTTGACTTTTTGAAAACTCAGTATTTTACGTATATATAGGTTTATTATGAGGTGATACATCCATTTATATGATTTTTAAGCAGTTTGAAAGAAGTGAAGTAAACGCGATTTTACACTCACTAGGGGCTAGAATATCGATTTTCTTGACTTTTTGAAAACTCAGTATTTTACGTATATATAGGCTTATTATGAGGTGATACATCCATTTATATGATTTTTAAGCAGTTTGAAAGAAGTGAAGTAAACGCGATTTTACACTCACTAGGGGCTAGAATATCGATTTTCTTGACTTGTTGAAAACTGAATCTTTTTGGTATATAGAGGCTTATTATAAGTTATATACATCGATTTATATGATTTTTAAGCAGTTTGAACGAAGTGAAGTAAACGCGATTTTACACTCACTAGTGGCTAGAAAATCGAATTTCTTGACTTTTTAAAAACTCAGTATTCTGGTATATATAAACTTGTTATGACGTGAAACAACCATTTATATGATTTTTTCGTAGTTTGAAAGATGTGAAGTAAACGCGATTTTACACTCACTAGGGGCTAGAAAATCAATTTTCTTGACTTGTTAAAAACTCAATATTCTTGGTATATAGAGGCTTATTATGAGGTGATACATCCATTTATATGATTTTTAGGCAGTTAGAAAGAAGTGAAGTAAACGCGATTATACACTCACTAGTGGCTAGAAAATCGAATTTCTTGACTTTTTAAAAACTCCGTTATCTTGGTATATATAGGCTTATTATGACGTGAAACAACCATTTATATGATTTCTTCGAATTTTGAAAGAAGTAAAGTAAACGCGACTTTACACTCACTAGGGGCTATAAAATCAATTTTCTTGACTTGTTAAATACTCAATATTCTTGGTATATAGAGGCTTATTATGAGGTGATACATCCATATATATAATTTTTAAGCAGTTTGAAAGAAGTGTAGTAAACGCGATTTTACACTCACTAGTGGCTAGAAAATCGATTTTCCTGACTTTTTGAAAACTCAGTATTTTACGTATATATAGGCTTATTATGAGGTGATACATCCATTTATATGATTTTTAAGCAGTTTGAAAGAAGTGAAGTAAACGCGATTTTACACTCACTAGGGGCTAGAATATCGATTTTCTTGACTTGATGAAAACTGAATCTTTTTGGTATATAGAGGCTTATTATAAGTTATATACATCGATTTATATGATTTTTAAGCAGTTTGAACGAAGTGAAGTAAACGCGATTTTACACTCACTAGTGGCTAGAAAATCGAATTTCTTGACTTTTTAAAAACTCAGTATTCTGGTATATATAGGCTTGTGATGACGTGAAACAACCATTTATATGATTTTTTCGTAGTTTGAAAGAAGTGAAGTAAACGCGATTTTACACTCACTAGGGGCTAGAAAATCAATTTTCTTGACTTGTTAAAAACTCAATATTCTTGGTATATAGAGGCTTATTATGAGGTGATACATCCATTTATATGATTTTTAGGCAGTTTGAAAGAAGTGAAGTAAACGCGATTTTACACTCACTAGTGGCTAGAATATCGATTTTCTTGACTTGTTGAAAACTGAATCTTCTTGGTATATAGAGGCTTATTATAAGTTATATACATCGATTTATATGATTTTTAAGTAGTTTGAACGAAGTGAAGTAAACGCGATTTTACACTCACTAGTGGCTAGAAAATCGAATTTCTTCACTTTCTAAAAACTCAGTATTCTTGGTATATATAGGCTTGTTATGACATGAAACAACCATTTATATGATTTTTTCGAAGTTTGAAAGAAGTGAAGTAAACGCGATTTTACACTCACTAGGGGCTAGAAAATCAATTTTCTTGACTTGTTAAAAACTCAATATTCTTGGTATATAGAGGCTTATTATGAGGTGATACATCCATTTATATAATTTTTAAGCAGTTTGAAAGAAGTGTAGTAAACGCGATTTTACACTCACTAGTGGCTAGAAAATCGATTTTCTTGACTTTTTGAAAACTCAGTATTTTACGTATATATAGGCTTATTATGAGGTGATACATCCATTTATATGATTTTTAAGCAGTTTGAAAGAAGTGAAGTAAACGCGATTTTACACTCACTAGGGGCTAGAATATCGATTTTCTTGACTTGATGAAAACTGAATCTTTTTGGTATATAGAGGCTTATTATAAGTTATATACATAGATTTATATGATTTTAAGCAGTTTGAACGAAGTGAAGTAAACGCGATTTTACACTCACTAGGGGCTAGAATATCGATTTTCTTGACTTGTTGAAAACTGAATCTTTTTGGTATATAGAGGCTTATTATAAGTTATATACATCGATTTATATGATTTTTAAGCAGTTTGAACGAAGTGAAGTAAACGCGATTTTACACTCACTAGTGGCTAGAAAATCGAATTTCTTGACTTTTTAAAAACTCAGTATTCTGGTATATATAGGCTTGTGATGACGTGAAACAACCATTTATATGATTTTTTCGTAGTTTGATAGAAGTGAAGTAAACGCGATTTTACACTCACTAGGGGCTAGAAAATCAATTTTCTTGACTTGTTAAAAACTCAATATTCTTGGTATATAGAGGCTTATTATGAGGTGATACATCCATTTATATGATCTTTAGGCAGTTTGAAAGAAGTGAAGTAAACGCGATTTTACACTCACTAGGGGCTAGAAAATCGAATTTCTTGACTTTTTGAAAACTCGGTATTTTTGGTATATAAAGGCTTATTATAAGTTAATACATCGATTTATATGATTTTTAAGCAGTTTGAAAGAATTGAAGTAAACGCGATTTTACACTCACTAGTGGCTAGAATATCGATTTTCTTGACTTGTTGAAAACTGAATCTTCTTGGTATATAGAGGCTTATTATAAGTTATATACATCGATTTATATGATTTTTAAGCAGTTTGAACGAAGTGAAGTAAACGCGATTTTACACTCACTAGTGGCTAGAAAATCGAATTTCTTCACTTTCTAAAAACTTCAGTATTCTTGGTATATATAGGCTTGTTATGACATGAAAACAACCATTTATATGATTTTTTCGCAGTTTGAAAGAAGTGAAGTAAACGCGATTTTACACTCACTAGGGGCTAGAAAATCAATTTTCTTGACTTGTTAAAAACTCAATATTCTTGGTATATAGAGGCTTATTATGAGGTGATACATCCATTTATATAATTTTTAAGCAGTTTGAAAGAAGTGTAGTAAACGCGATTTTACACTCACTAGTGGCTAGAAAATCGATTTTTTGACTTTTTGAAAACTCAGTATTTTTACGTATATATAGGGTTTATTATGAGGTGATACATCCATTGATATGATTTTTTAAGCAGTTTGAAAGAAGTGAAGTAAACGCGATTTTACACTCACTAGGGGCTAGATATCGATTTTCTTGACTTTTTGAAAACTCAGTATTTTACGTATATATAGGGCTTATTATGGGCTGATACATCCATTTATATGATTTTTAAGCATTTTGAAAGAAGTGAAGTAAACGCGATTTTACACTCACTAGTGGCTAGAATATCGATTTTCTTGACTTGTTGAAAACTGAATCTTCTTGGTATATAGAGGCCTTATTATAAGTTATATACATCGATTTATATGATTTTTTAAGCAGTTTGAACGAAGTGAAGTAGACGCGATTTTACACTCACTAGTGGCTAGAAAATTGGAATTTCTTGACTTTTTAAAAACTCAGTATTCTGGTATATATAAACTTGTTATGACCGTGAAACAACCATTTATATGATTTTTTCGTAGTTTGAAAGATGTGAAGTAAACGCGATTTTACACTCACTAGGGGCTAGAAAATCAATTTTCTTGACTTGTTAAAAACTCAATATTCTTGGTATATAGAGGCTTATTATGAGGTGATACATCCATTTATATGATTTTTAGGCAGTTAGAAAGAAGTGAAGTAAACGCGATTATACACTCACTAAGTGGCTAGAAAATCGAATTTCTTGACTTTTTAAAAACTCCGTTATCTTGGTATATATAGGCTAATTATGGACGTGAAACAACCATTTATATGATTTCTTCGAAGTTTGAAAGAAGTAAAGTAAACGCGACTTTACACTCACTAGGGGGCTATAAAATCAATTTTCTTGACTTGTTAAATACTCAATATTCTTGGTATATAGAGGCTTATTATGAGGTGATACATCCATATATATAATTTTTTAAGCAGTTTGAAAGAAGTGTAAGTAAACGCGATTTTACACTCACTAGTGGCTGGAAAATCGATTTTCCTGACTTTTTGAAAACTCAGTATTTTACGTATATATAGGCTTATTATGAGGTGATACATCCATTTATATGATTTTTAAGCAGTTTGAAAGAAGTGAAGTAAACGCGATTTTACACTCACTAGGGGCTAGAATATCGATTTTCTTGACTTGATGAAAACTGAATCTTTTTGGTATATAGAGGCTTATTATAAGTTCTATACATCGATTTATATGATTTTTAAGCAGTTTGAACGAAGTGAAGTAGAACGCGATTTTACACTCACTAGTGGCTAGAAAATCGAATTTCTTGACTTTTTAAAAACTCAGTATTCTTGGTATATATAGGCTTGTTATGACATGAAACAACCATTTATATGATTTTTTCGCAGTTTGAAGGAAGTGAAGTAAACGCGATTTTACACTCACTAGGGGCTAGAAAATCAATTTTCTTGACTTGTTAAAAACTCAATATTCTTGGTATATAGAGGCTTATTATGAGGTGATACATATATTTATATGATTTTTAGGCAGTTAGAAAGAAGTGAAGTAAACGCGATTTTACACTCACTAGTGGCTAGAAAATCGAATTTCTTGACTTTTTTAAAAACTCCGTTATCTTGGTATATATAGGCTTATTATGACGTGAAACAACCATTTATATGATTTCTACGAAAGTTTGAAAGAAGTAAAGTAAACGCGACTTTACACTCACTAGGGGCTATAAAATCAATTTTCTTGACTTGTTAAATACTCAATATTCTTGGTATATAGAGGCTTATTATGAGGTGATACATCTATATATATAATTTTTAAGCAGTTTGAAAGAAGTGTAGTAAACGCGATTTTACACTCACTAGTGGCTAGAAAATCGATTTTCCTGACTTTTTGAAAACTCAGTATTTTTACGTATATATAGGCTTATTATGAGGTGATACATCCATTATATGATTTTTTAAGCAGTTTGAAAGAAGTGAAGGTAAACGCGATTTTACACTCACTAGGGGCTAGAAAATCGAATTTCTTGACTTTTTGAAAACTCGGTATTTTTGGTATATAAAGGCTTATTATAAGTTAATACATCGATTTATATGATTTTTAAGCAGTTTGAAAGAATTGAAGTAAACGCGATTTTACACTCACTAGTGGCTAGAATATCGATTTTCTTGACTTGTTGAAAACTGAATCTTCTTGGTATATAGAGGCTTATTATAAGTTATATACAATCGATTTATATGATTTTTAAGCAGTTTGAACGAAGTGAAGTAAACGCGATTTTACACTCACTAGTGGCTAGAAAATCGAATTTCTTCACTTTCTAAAAACTCAGTATTCTTGGTATTATATAGGCTTGTTATGACATGAAACAACCATTTATATGATTTTTTCGCAGTTTGAAAGAAGTGAAGTAAACGCGATTTTACACTCACTAGGGGCTAGAAAATCAATTTCTTGACTTGGTTAAAAACTCAATATTCTTGGTATATAGAGGCTTATTATGAGGTGATACATCTATTTATATAATTTTTAAGCAGTTTGAAAGAAGTGTAGTAAACGCGATTTTACACTCACTAGTGGCTAGAAAAATCGATTTTCCTTGACTTTTTGAAAACTCAGTATTTTACGTATATATAGGTTTATTATGAGGTGATACATCCATTTATATGATTTTTTAAGCAGTTTGAAAGAAGTGAAGTAAACGCGATTTTACACTCACTAGGGGCTAGAATATCGATTTTCTTGACTTTTTGAAAACTCAGTATTTTACGTATATATAGGCTTATTATGAGGTGATACATCCATTTATATGATTTTTTAAGCAGTTTGAAAGAAGTGAAGTAAACGCGATTTTACACTCACTAGGGGCTAGAATATCGATTTTCTTGACTTGTTGAAAACTGAATCTTTTTGGTATATAGAGGCTTATTATAAGTTATATACATCGATTTATATGATTTTTAAGCAGTTTGAACGAAGTGAAGTAAACGCGATTTTACACTCACTAGTGGCTAGAAAATCGAATTTCTTGACTTTTTAAAAACTCAATATTCTTGGTATATAGAGGCTTATTATGAGGTGATACATCCATTTATATGATTTTTTAGGCAGTTAGAAAGAAGTGAAGTAACGCGATTATACACTCACTAGTGTCTAAAAAATCGAATTTTCTTGACTTTTTAAAAACTCCGTTATCTTGGTATATATAGGCTTATCTATGACGTGAAACAACCATTTATATGATTTTCTTCGAAGTTTGAAAGAAGTAAAGAAAACGCGACTTTACACTCACTAGGGGCTATAAAATCAATTTTCTTGACTTGTTAAATACTCCAATATTCTTGGTAATATAGAGGCTTATTATGAGGTGATACATCCATATATATAATTTTTAAGCAGTTTGAAAGAAGTGTAGTAAACGCGATTTTACACTCACTAGTGGCTAGAAAATCGATTTTCCTGACTTTTTGAAAACTCAGTATTTTACGTATATATTGGCTTATTATGAGGTGATACATCCATTTATATGATTTTTAAGCAGTTTGAAAGAAGTGAAGTAAACGCGATTTTACACTCACTAGGGGCTAGAATATCGATTTTCTTGACTTGATGAAAACTGAATCTTTTTGGTATATAGAGCCTTATTATAAGTTATATACATCGATTTATATGATTTTTAAGCAGTTTGAACGAAGTGAAGTAAACGCGATTTTACACTCACTAGGTGGCTACGAAAATCGAATTTCTTGACTTTTTAAAAACTCAGTATTCTGGTATATATAGGCTTGTGATGACGTGAAACAACCATTTATATGATTTTTTCGTAGTTTGAAAGAAGTGAAGTAAACGCGATTTTACACTCACTAGGGGCTAGAAAATCAATTTTCTTGACTTGTTAAAAACTCAATATTCTTGGTATATAGAGGCTTATTATGAGGTGATACATCCATTTATATGATTTTTAGGCAGTTTGAAAGAAGTGAAGTAAACGCGATTTTACACTCACTAGGGGCTAGAAGAATCGAATTTCTTGACTTTTTAAAAACTCAGTATTCTTGGGATATATAGGCTTATTATGGGCGTGAAACAACCATTTATATGATTTTTTTCGAAGTTTGAAAGAAGTGAAGTAACGCGATTTTACACTTACTAGTTGTCTAGAAAATCGATTTTCTTGACTTTTTGAAAACTCAGTATTTTTGGTATATAAAGGCTTATTATAAGTTAATACATCGATTTATATGATTTTTAAGCAGTTTGAAAGAATTGAAGTAAACGCGATTTTACACTCAGTAGTGGCTAGAATATCGATTTTCCTTGACTTGTTTGAAAACTGAATCTTCTTGGTATATAGAGGCTTATTATAAGTTATATACATCGATTTATATGATTTTTTAAGTAGTTTGAACGAAGTGAAGTAAACGCGATTTACACTCACCAGTGGCTAGAAAATCGAATTTCTTCACTTTCTAAAACTCAGTATTCTTGGTATATATAGGCTTGTTATGACATGAAACAACCATTTATATGATTTTTTCGAAGTTTTTGAAAGAAGTGAAGTAAACGCGATTTTACACTCACTAGGGGCTAGAAAATCAATTTTCTTGACTTGTTAAAAACTCAATATTCTTGGTATATAGAGGCTTATTATGAGGTGATACATCCATTTATATAATTTTTAAGCAGTTTGAAAGAAGTTGTAGTAAACGCGATTTTACACTCACTAGTGGCTAGAAAATCGATTTTCTTGACTTTTTGAAAACCTCAGTATTTTACGTATATATAGGCTTATTATGAGGTGATACATCCATTTATATGATTTTTTAAGCAGTTTGAAAGAAGTGAAGTAAACGCGATTTTTACACTCACTAGGGGCTAGAATATCGATTTTTCTTGACTTGATGAAAACTGAATCTTTTTAGGTATATAGAGGCTTATTATAAGTTATATACATCGATTTATATGATTTTTAAGCAGTTTTGAACGAAGTGAAGGTAAACGCGATTTTACACTCACTAGGGGCTAGAATATCGATTTTCTTGACTTGTTGAAAACTGAATCATTTTGGTATTATAGAGGCTTATTATAACGTTATATACATCGATTTATATGATTTTTAAGCAGTTTGAGCGAAGTGAAGTAAACGCGATTTTACACTCACTAGTGGCTAGAAAATCGAATTTCTTGACTTTTTAAAAACTCAGTATTCTGGTATATATAAACTTGTTATGACGTGAAACAACCATTTATATGATTTTTTCGTAGTTTGAAAGAAGTGAAGTAAACGCGATTTTACACTCACTAGGGGCTAGAAAATCAATTTTCTTGACTTGTTAAAAACTCAATATTCTTGGTATACTAGAGGCTTATTATGAGGTGATACATCCATTTATATGATTTTTAGGCAGTTAGAAAGAAGTGAAGTAAACGTGATTTTACACTCACTAGTGGCTAGAAAATCGAATTTCTTGACTTTTTAAAAACTCCGTTATCTTGGTATATATAAGGCCTTATTATGACGTGAAACAACCATTTATATGATTTCTTCGAAGTTTGAAAGAAGTAAAGTAAACGCGACCTTTTACACTCACTAGGGGCTATAAAATCAATTTTCTTGACTTGTTAAATTACTCAATATTCTTGGTATATAGAGTCTTAATTATGAGGTGATACATCCATATATATATAATTTTTTAAGCAGTTTGAAAGAAGTGTAGTAAACGCGATTTTACACTCACTAGTGGCTAGAAAATCGATTTTCCTGACTTTTTGAAAACTCAGTATTTTACGTATATATAGGCTTATTATGATGTGATACATCCACTTTATATGATTTTTAAGCAGTTTGAAAGAAGTGAAGTAAACGCGATTTTACACTCACTAGGGGCCTAGAATATCGATTTCTTGACTTGATGAAAACTGAATCTTTTTGGTATATAGCGGCTTATTATACAGTTCTATACATCGATTTTATATGATTTTTAAGCAGTTTGAACGAAGTGAAGTAAACGCGATTTTACACTCACTAGTGGCTAGAAAATCGAATTTCTTGACTTTTTAAAAACTCAGTATTCTGGTATATATAGGCTTGTGATGACGTGAACACAACCATTTATATGATTTTTTCGTAGTTTGAAAAGAAGTGAAGTAGAACGCGATTTTACACTCACTAGGGGCTAGAAAATCAATTTTCTTGACTTGTTAAAAACTCATTTGAAAGAAGTGAAGTAAACGCGATTTTACACTCACTAGGGGCTAGAAAATCGAATTTCTTGACTTTTTGAAAACTCGGTATTTTTGGTATATACAGGCTTATTATAAGTTAATACATCGATTTATATGATTTTTAAGCAGTTTGAAAGAATTGAAGTAAACGCGATTTTACACTCACTAGTGGCTAGAATATCGATTTTCTTGACTTGTTGAAAACTGAATCTTTTTGGTATATAGAGGCTTATTATAAGTTATATACATCGATTTATATGATTTTTAAGCAGTTTGAACGAAGTGAAGTAAACGCGATTTTACACTCACTAGTGGTTAGAAAATCGAATTTCTTGACTTTTTAAAAACTCAGTATTCTGGTGTATATAAACTTGTTATGACGTGAAACAACCATTTATATGATTTTTTCGTAGTTTGAAAGATGTGAAGTAAACGCGATTTTACACTCACTAGGGGCTAGAAAATCAATTTTCTTGACTTGTTAAAAACTCAATATTCTTGGTATATAGAGGCTTATTATGAGGTGATACATCCATTTATATGATTTTTAGGCAGTTAGAAAGAAGTGAAGTAAACGCGATTATACACTCACTAGTGGCTAGAAAATCGAATTTCTTGACTTTTTAAAAACTCCGTTATCTTGGTATATATAGGCTAATTATGACGTGAAACAACCATTTATATGATTTCTTCGAAGTTTGAAAGAAGTAAAGTAAACGCGACTTTACACTCACTAGGGGCTATAAAATCAATTTTCTTGACTTGTTAAATACTCAATATTCTTGGTATATAGAGGCTTATTATGAGGTGATACATCCATATATATCATTTTTAAGCAGTTTGAAAGAAGTGTAGTAAACGCGATTTTACACTCACTAGTGGCTAGAAAATCGATTTTCCTGACTTTTTGAAAACTCAGTATTTTACGTATATATAGGCTTATTATGAGGTGATACATCCATTTATATGATTTTTAAGCAGTTTGAAAGAAGTGAAGTAAACGCGATTTTACACTCACTAGGGGCTAGAATATCGATTTTCTTGACTTGATGAAAACTGAATCTTTTTGGTATATAGAGGCTTATTATAAGTTATATACATCGATTTATATGATTTTTAAGCAGTTTGAACGAAGTGAAGTAAACGCGATTTTACACTCACTAGTGGCTAGAAAAACGAATTTCTTGACTTTTTAAAAACTCAGTATTCTGGTATATATAGGCTTGTGATGACGTGAAACAACCATTTATATGATTTTTTCGTAGTTTGAAAGAAGTGAAGTAAACGCGATTTTACACTCACTAGGGGCTAGAAAATCAATTTTCTTGACTTGTTAAAAACTCAATATTCTTGGTATATAGAGGCTTATTATGAGGTGATACATCCATTTATATGATTTTTAGGCAGTTTGAAAGAAGTGAAGTAAACGCGATTTTACACTCACTAGGGGTAGAAAATCGAATTTCTTGACTTTTTAAAAACTCAGTATTCTTGGGATATATTGGCTTATTATGGCGTGAAACAACCATTTATATGATTTTTTCGAAGTTTGAAAGAAGTGAAGTAAACGCGATTTTACACTCACTAGTGTCTAGAAAATCGATTTTCTTGACTTTTGAAAACTCAGTATTTTTGGTATATAAAGGCTTATTATAAGTTAATACATCGATTTATATGATTTTTAAGCAGTTTGAAAGAATTGAAGTAAACGCGATTTTACACTCACTAGTGGCTAGAATATCGATTTTCTTGACTTGTTGAAAACTGAATCTTCTTGGTATATAGAGGCTTATTATAAGTTATATACATCGATTTATATGATTTTTAGGTAGTTTGAACGAAGTGAAGTAAACGCGATTTTACACTCACTAGTGGCTAGAAAATCGAATTTCTTCACTTTCTAAAAACTCAGTATTCTTGGTATATATAGGCTTGTTATGACATAAAACAACCATTTATATGATTTTTTCGAAGTTTGAAAGAAGTGAAGTAAACGCGATTTTACACTCACTAGGGGCTAGAAAATCAATTTTCTTGACTTGTTAAAAACTCAATATTCTTGGTATATAGAGGCTTATTATGAGGTGATACATCCATTTATATAATTTTTAAGCAGTTTGAAAGAAGTGTAGTAAACGCGATTTTACACTCACTAGTGGCTAGAAAATCGATTTTCTTGACTTTTTGAAAACTCAGAATTTTACGTATATATAGGCTTATTATGAGGTGATACATCCATTTATATGATTTTTAAGTAGTTTGAAAGAAGTGAAGTAAACGCGATTTTACACTCACTAGGGGCTAGAATATCGATTTTCTTGACTTGATGAAAACTGAATCTTTTTGGTATATAGAGGCTTATTATAAGTTATATACATCGATTTATATGATTTTTAAGCAGTTTGAACGAAGTGAAGTAAACGCGATTTTACACTCACTAGTGGCTAGAAAATCGAATTTCTTGACTTTTTAAAAACTCAGTATTCTGGTATATATAGGCTTGTTATGACGTGAAACAACCATTTATATGATTTTTTCGTAGTTTGAAAGAAGTGAAGTAAACGCGATTTTACGCTCACTAGGGGCTAGAAAATCAGTTTTCTTGACTTGTTAAAAACTCAATATTCTTGGTATATAGAGGCTTATTATGAGGTGATACATCCATTTATATGATTTTTAGGCGGTTTGAAAGAAGTGAAGTAAACGCGATTTTACACTCACTAGGGGCTAGAAAATCGAATTTCTTGACTTTTAAAAACTCAGTATTCTTGGGTTATATAGGCTTATTATGGCGTGAAACAACCATTTATATGATTTTTTCGAAGTTTGAAAGAAGTGAAGTAAACGCGATTTTACACTCACTAGTGTCTAGAAAATCGATTTTCTTGACTTTTTGAAAACTCAGTATTTTTGGTATATAAAGGCTTATTATAAGTTAATACATCGATTTATATGATTTTTAAGCAGTTTGAAAGAATTGAAGTAAACGCGATTTTATACTCACTAGTGGCTAGAAAATCGAATTTCTTGACTGTTTAAAAACCTAGTTATCTTGGTATATATAGGCTTATTATGACGTGAAACAACCATTTATATGATATTTAAGCAGTTTGAAAGAAGTGAAGTAAACGCGATTTTACACTCACTAGTGGCTAGAAAATCGAATTTCTTGACTTGTTAAAAACTGAATATTCTTGGTATATAAAGGCTTATTATAAGTTAATACATCGATTTATATGATTTTTAAGCAGTTTGAAAGAATTGAAGTAAACGCGATTTTACACTCACTAGTGGCTAGAATATCGATTTTCATGACTTGTTGAAAACTGAATCTTCTTGGTATATAGAGGCTTATTATAAGTTATATACATCGATTTATATGATTTTCAAGCAGTTTGAACGAAGTGAAGTAAACGCGATTTTACACTCACTAGTGGCTAGAAAATCGAATTTCTTCACTTTCTAAAAACTCAGTATTCTTGGTATATATAGGCTTGTTATGACATGAAACAACCATTTATATGATTTTTTCGAAGTTTGAAAGAAGTGAAGTAAACGCGATTTTACACTCACTAGGGGCTAGAAAATCAATTTTCTTGACTTGTTAAAAACTCAATATTCTTGGTATATAGAGGCTTATTATGAGGTGATACATCCATTTATATAATTTTTAAGCAGTTTGAAAGAAGTGTAGTAAACGCGATTTTACACTCACTAGTGGCTAGAAAATCGATTTTCTTGACTTTTTGAAAACTCAGTATTTTACGTATATATAGGCTTATTATGAGGTGATACATCCATTTATATGATTTTTAAGCAGTTTGAAAGAAGTGAAGTAAACGCGATTTTACACTCACTAGGGGCTAGAATATCGATTTTCTTGACTTGATGAAAACTGAATCTTTTTGGTATATAGAGGCTTATTATAAGTTATATACATCGATTTATATGATTTTTAAGCAGTTTGAACGAAGTGAAGTAAACGCGATTTTACACTCACTAGGGGCTAGAATATCGATTTTCTTGACTTGTTGAAAACTGAATCTTTTTGGTATATAGAGGCTTATTATAAGTTATATACATCGATTTATATGATTTTTAAGCAGTTTGAACGAAGTGAAGTAAACGCGATTTTACACTCACTAGTGGCTAGAAAATCGAATTTCTTGACTTTTTAAAACTCAGTATTCTGGTATATATAAACTTGTTATGACGTGAAACAACCATTTATATGATTTTTTCGTAGTTTGAAAGAAGTGAAGTAAACGCGATTTTACACTCACTAGGGGCTAGAAAATCAATTTTCTTGACTTGTTAAAAACTCAATATTCTTGGTATATAGAGGCTTATTATGAGGTGATACATCCATTTATATGATTTTTAGGCAGTTAGAAAGAAGTGAAGTAAACGTGATTTTACACTCACTAGTGGCTAGAAAATCGAATTTCTTGACTTTTTAAAAACTCCGTTATCTTGGTATATATAGGCTTATTATGACGTGAAACAACCATTTATATGATTTCTTCGAAGTTTGAAAGAAGTAAAGTAAACGCGACTTTACACTCACTAGGGGCTATAAAATCAATTTTCTTGACTTGTTAAATACTCAATATTCTTGGTATATAGAGGCTTATTATGAGGTGATACATCCATATATATAATTTTTAAGCAGTTTGAAAGAAGTGTAGTAAACGCGATTTTACACTCACTAGTGGCTAGAAAATCGATTTTCCTGACTTTTGAAAACTCAGTATTTTACGTATATATAGGCTTATTATGATGTGATACATCCATTTATATGATTTTTAAGCAGTTTGAAAGAAGTGAAGTAAACGCGATTTTACACTCACTAGGGGCTAGAATATCGATTTTCTTGACTTGATGAAAACTGAATCTTTTTGGTATATAGAGGCTTATTATAAGTTCTATACATCGATTTATATGATTTTTAAGCAGTTTGAACGAAGTGAAGTAAACGCGATTTTACACTCACTAGTGGCTAGAAAATCGAATTTCTTGACTTTTTAAAAACTCAGTATTCTGGTATATATAGGCTTGTGATGACGTGAAACAACCATTTATATGATTTTTTCGTAGTTTGAAAGAAGTGAAGTAAACGCGATTTTACACTCACTAGGGGCTAGAAAATCAATTTTCTTGACTTGTTAAAAACTCAATATTCTTGGTATATAGAGGCTTATTATGAGGTGATACATCCATTTATATGATTTTTAGGCAGTTTGAAAGAAGTGAAGTAAACGCGATTTTACACTCACTAGTGGCTAGAATATCGATTTTCTTGACTTGTTGAAAACTGAATCTTTTTGGTATATAGAGGCTTATTATAAGTTATATACATCGATTTATATGATTTTTAAGCAGTTTGAACGAAGTGAAGTAAACGCGATTTTACACTCACTAGTGGTTAGAAAATCGAATTTCTTGACTTTTTAAAAACTCAGTATTCTGGTGTATATAAACTTGTTATGACGTGAAACAACCATTTATATGATTTTTTCGTAGTTTGAAAGATGTGAAGTAAACGCGATTTTACACTCACTAGGGGCTAGAAAATCAATTTTCTTGACTTGTTAAAAACTCAATATTCTTGGTATATAGAGGCTTATTATGAGGTGATACATCCATTTATATAATTTTTAAGCAGTTTGAAAGAAGTGTAGTAAACGCGATTTTACACTCATTAGTGGCTAGAAAATCGATTTTCTTGACTTTTTGAAAACTCAGTATTTTACGTATATATAGGCTTATTATGAGGTGATACATCCATTTATATGATTTTTAAGCAGTTTGAAAGAAGTGAAGTAAACGCGATTTTACACTTACTAGTGTCTAGGAAATCGATTTTCTTGACTTTTTGAAAACTCAGTATTTTTGGTATATAAAGGCTTATTATAAGTTAATACATCGATTTATATGATTTTTAAGCAGTTTGAAAGAATTGAAGTAAACGCGATTTTACACTCACTAGTGGCTAGAATATCGATTTTCTTGACTTGTTGAAAACTGAATCTTCTTGGTATATAGAGGCTTATTATAAGTTATATACATCGATTTATATGATTTTTAAGTAGTTTGAACGAAGTGAAGTAAACGCGATTTTACACTCACTAGTGGCTAGAAAATCGAATTTCTTCACTTTCTAAAAACTCAGTATTCTTGGTATATATAGGCTTGTTATGACATGAAACAACCATTTATATGATTTTTTCGAAGTTTGAAAGAAGTGAAGTAAACGCGATTTTACACTCACTAGGGGCTAGAAAATCAATTTTCTTGACTTGTTAAAAACTCAATATTCTTGGTATATAGAGGCTTATTATGAGGTGATACATCCATTTATATAATTTTTAAGCAGTTTGAAAGAAGTGTAGTAAACGCGATTTTACACTCACTAGTGGCTAGAAAATCGATTTTCTTGACTTTTTGAAAACTCAGTATTTTACGTATATATAGGCTTATTATGAGGTGATACATCCATTTATATGATTTTTAAGCAGTTTGAAAGAAGTGAAGTAAACGCGATTTTACACTCACTAGGGGCTAGAATATCGATTTTCTTGACTTGATGAAAACTGAATCTTTTTGGTATATAGAGGCTTATTATAAGTTATATACATCGATTTATATGATTTTTAAGCAGTTTGAACGAAGTGAAGTAAACGCGATTTTACACTCACTAGGGGCTAGAATATCGATTTTCTTGACTTGTTGAAAACTGAATCTTTTTGGTATATAGAGGCTTATTATAAGTTATATACATCGATTTATATGATTTTTAAGCAGTTTGAACGAAGTGAAGTAAACGCGATTTTACACTCACTAGTGGCTAGAAAATCGAATTTCTTGACTTTTTAAAAACTCAGTATTCTGGTATATATAAACTTGTTATGACGTGAAACAACCATTTATATGATTTTTTCGTAGTTTGAAAGAAGTGAAGTAAACGCGATTTTACACTCACTAGGGGCTAGAAAATCAATTTTCTTGACTTGTTAAAAACTCAATATTCTTGGTATATAGAGGCTTATTATGAGGTGATACATCCATTTATATGATTTTTAGGCAGTTAGAAAGAAGTGAAGTAAACGTGATTTTACACTCACTAGTGGCTAGAAAATCGAATTTCTTGACTTTTTAAAAACTCCGTTATCTTGGTATATATAGGCTTATTATGACGTGAAACAACCATTTATATGATTTCTTCGAAGTTTGAAAGAAGTAAAGTAAACGCGACTTTACACTCACTAGGGGCTATAAAATCAATTTTCTTGACTTGTTAAATACTCAATATTCTTGGTATATAGAGGCTTATTATGAGGTGATACATCCATATATATAATTTTTAAGCAGTTTGAAAGAAGTGTAGTAAACGCGATTTTACACTCACTAGTGGCTAGAAAATCGATTTTCCTGACTTTTTGAAAACTCAGTATTTTACGTATATATAGGCTTATTATGATGTGATACATCCATTTATATGATTTTTAAGCAGTTTGAAAGAAGTGAAGTAAACGCGATTTTACACTCACTAGGGGCTAGAATATCGATTTTCTTGACTTGATGAAAACTGAATCTTTTTGGTATATAGAGGCTTATTATAAGTTCTATACATCGATTTATATGATTTTTAAGCAGTTTGAACGAAGTGAAGTAAACGCGATTTTACACTCACTAGTGGCTAGAAAATCGAATTTCTTGACTTTTTAAAAACTCAGTATTCTGGTATATATAGGCTTGTGATGACGTGAAACAACCATTTATATGATTTTTTCGTAGTTTGAAAGAAGTGAAGTAAACGCGATTTTACACTCACTAGGGGCTAGAAAATCAATTTTCTTGACTTGTTAAAAACTCAATATTCTTGGTATATAGAGGCTTATTATGAGGTGATACATCCATTTATATGATTTTTAGGCAGTTTGAAAGAAGTGAAGTAAACGCGATTTTACACTCACTAGGGGCTAGAAAATCGAATTTCTTGACTTTTTGAAAACTCGGTATTTTTGGTATATACAGGCTTATTATAAGTTAATACATCGATTTATATGATTTTTAAGCAGTTTGAAAGAATTGAAGTAAACGCGATTTTACAATCACTAGTGGCTAGAATATCGATTTTCTTGACTTGTTGAAAACTGAATCTTTTTGGTATATAGAGGCTTATTATAAGTTATATACATCGATTTATATGATTTTTAAGCAGTTTGAACGAAGTGAAGTAAACGCGATTTTACACTCACTAGTGGTTAGAAAATCGAATTTCTTGACTTTTTAAAAACTCAGTATTCTGGTGTATATAAACTTGTTATGACGTGAAACAACCATTTATATGATTTTTTCGTAGTTTGAAAGATGTGAAGTAAACGCGATTTTACACTCACTAGGGGCTAGAAAATCAATTTTCTTGACTTGTTAAAAACTCAATATTCTTGGTATATAGAGGCTTATTATGAGGTGATACATCCATTTATATGATTTTTAGGCAGTTAGAAAGAAGTGAAGTAAACGCGATTATACACTCACTAGTGGCTAGAAAATCGAATTTCTTGACTTTTTAAAAACTCCGTTATCTTGGTATATATAGGCTAATTATGACGTGAAACAACCATTTATATGATTTCTTCGAAGTTTGAAAGAAGTAAAGTAAACGCGACTTTACACTCACTAGGGGCTATAAAATCAATTTTCTTGACTTTTTGAAAACTCAGTATTTTTGGTATATAAAGGCTTATTATAAGTTAATACATCGATTTATATGATTTTTAAGCAGTTTGAAAGAATTGAAGTAAACGCGATTTTACACTCACTAGTGGCTAGAATATCGATTTTCTTGACTTGTTGAAAACTGAATCTTCTTGGTATATAGAGGCTTATTATAAGTTATATACATCGATTTATATGATTTTTAGGTAGTTTGAACGAAGTGAAGTAAACGCGATTTTACACTCACTAGTGGCTAGAAAATCGAATTTCTTCACTTTCTAAAAACTCAGTATTCTTGGTATATATAGGCTTGTTATGACATAAAACAACCATTTATATGATTTTTTCGAAGTTTGAAAGAAGTGAAGTAAACGCGATTTTACACTCACTAGGGGCTAGAAAATCAATTTTCTTGACTTGTTAAAAACTCAATATTCTTGGTATATAGAGGCTTATTATGAGGTGATACATCCATTTATATAATTTTTAAGCAGTTTGAAAGAAGTGTAGTAAACGCGATTTTACACTCACTAGTGGCTAGAAAATCGATTTTCTTGACTTTTTGAAAACTCAGAATTTTACGTATATATAGGCTTATTATGAGGTGATACATCCATTTATATGATTTTTAAGTAGTTTGAAAGAAGTGAAGTAAACGCGATTTTACACTCACTAGGGGCTAGAATATCGATTTTCTTGACTTGATGAAAACTGAATCTTTTTGGTATATAGAGGCTTATTATAAGTTATATACATCGATTTATATGATTTTTAAGCAGTTTGAACGAAGTGAAGTAAACGCGATTTTACACTCACTAGTGGCTAGAAAATCGAATTTCTTGACTTTTTAAAAACTCAGTATTCTGGTATATATAGGCTTGTTATGACGTGAAACAACCATTTATATGATTTTTTCGTAGTTTGAAAGAAGTGAAGTAAACGCGATTTTACACTCACTAGGGGCTAGAAAATCAATTTTCTTGACTTGTTAAAAACTCAATATTCTTGGTATATAGAGGCTTATTATGAGGTGATACATCCATTTATATGATTTTTAGGCGGTTTGAAAGAAGTGAAGTAAACGCGATTTTACACTCACTAGGGGCTAGAAAATCGAATTTCTTGACTTTTTAAAAACTCAGTATTCTTGGGTTATATAGGCTTATTATGGCGTGAAACAACCATTTATATGATTTTTTCGAAGTTTGAAAGAAGTGAAGTAAACGCGATTTTACACTCACTAGTGTCTAGAAAATCGATTTTCTTGACTTTTTGAAAACTCAGTATTTTTGGTATATAAAGGCTTATTATAAGTTAATACATCGATTTATATGATTTTTAAGCAGTTTGAAAGAATTGAAGTAAACGCGATTTTATACTCACTAGTGGCTAGAAAATCGAATTTCTTGACTGTTTAAAAACCTAGTTATCTTGGTATATATAGGCTTATTATGACGTGAAACAACCATTTATATGATATTTAAGCAGTTTGAAAGAAGTGAAGTAAACGCGATTTTACACTCACTAGTGGCTAGAAAATCGAATTTCTTGACTTGTTAAAAACTGAATATTCTTGGTATATAAAGGCTTATTATAAGTTAATACATCGATTTATATGATTTTTAAGCAGTTTGAAAGAATTGAAGTAAACGCGATTTTACACTCACTAGTGGCTAGAATATCGATTTTCTTGACTTGTTGAAAACTGAATCTTCTTGGTATATAGAGGCTTATTATAAGTTATATACATCGATTTATATGATTTTCAAGCAGTTTGAACGAAGTGAAGTAAACGCGATTTTACACTCACTAGTGGCTAGAAAATCGAATTTCTTCACTTTCTAAAAACTCAGTATTCTTGGTATATATAGGCTCGTTATGACATGAAACAACCATTTATATGATTTTTTCGAAGTTAGAAAGAAGTGAAGTAAACGCGATTTTACACTCACTAGGGGCTAGAAAATCAATTTTCTTGACTTGTTAAAAACTCAATATTCTTGGTATATAGAGGCTTATTATGAGGTGATACATCCATTTATATAATTTTTAAGCAGTTTGAAAGAAGTGTAGTAAACGCGATTTTACACTCATTAGTGGCTAGAAAATCGATTTTCTTGACTTTTTGAAAACTCAGTATTTTACGTATATATAGGCTTATTATGAGGTGATACATCCATTTATATGATTTTTAAGCAGTTTGAAAGAAGTGAAGTAAACGCGATTTTACACTCACTAGGGGCTAGAATATCGATTTTCTTGACTTGCTGAAAACTGAATCTTTTTGGTATATAGAGGCTTATTATAAGTTATATACATCGATTTATATGATTTTTAAGCAGTTTGAACGAAGTGAAGTAAACGCGATTTTACACTCACTAGTGGCTAGAAAATCGAATTTCTTGACTTTTTAAAAACTCAGTATTCTGGTATATATAGGCTTGTTATGACGTGAAACAACCATTTATATGATTTTTTCGTATTTTGAAAGAAGTGAAGTAAACGCGATTTTACACTCACTAGGGGCTAGAAAATCAATTTTCTTGACTTGTTAAAAACTCAATATTCTTGGTATATAGAGGCTTATTATGAGGTGATACATCCATTTATATGATTTTTAGGCGGTTTGAAAGAAGTGAAGTAAACGCGATTTTACACTCACTAGGGCCTAGAAAATCGAATTTCTTGACTTTTTAAAAACTCAGTATTCTTGGGTTATATAGGCTTATTATGGCGTGAAACAACCATTTATATGATTTTTTCGAAGTTTGAAAGAAGTGAAGTAAACGCGATTTTACACTCACTAGTGTCTAGAAAATCGATTTTCTTGACTTTTTGAAAACTCAGTATTTTTGGTATATAAAGCCTTATTATAAGTTAATACATCGATTTATATGGTTTTTAAGCAGTTTGAAAGAATTGAAGTAAACAAGATTTTATACTCACTAGTGGCTAGAAAATCGAATTTCTTGACTGTTTAAAAACCTAGTTATCTTGGTATATATAGGCTTATTATGACGTGAAACAACCATTTATATGATTTTTAAGCAGTTTGAAAGAAGTGAAGTAAACGCGATTTTTCACAAACTAGTGGCTAGAAAATCGAATTTCTTGACTTTTTAAAAACTCAGTATTCTGGTATATATAGGCTTGTTATGACGTGAAACAACCATTTATATGATTTTTTCGAAGTTTGAAAGAAGTAAAGTAAACGCGATTTTACACTCACTAGGGGCTAGAAAATCGATTTTCTTGACAGGTTAAAAACTCAATAGTCTTGGTATATACAGGCTTATTATGAGGTGATATATCCATTTATATGACTTTTAGGCAGTTTGAAAGAAGTGAAGTAAACGCGATTTTACACTCACTAGGGGCTAGAAAATCGAATTTCTTGACTTTTTAAAAACTCAGTATTCTTGGGATATATAGGCTTATTATGGCGTGAAACAACCATTTATATGATTTTTTCGAAGTTTGAAAGAAGTGAAGTAAACGCGATTTTACACTCACTAGAGGCTAGAAAATCGATTTTCTTGACTTGTTGAAAACTCAATATTCTGGGTATATATAGGCTTATTATGAGGTGATACATCCATTTATATGATTTTTAAGCAGTTTGAAAGAAGTGAAGTAAACGCGATTTTACACTCACTAGGGGCTAGAAAGTCGAATTTCTTCACTTTCTAAAAAACTCAGTATTCTTGGTATATATGGGCTTATTATGACATGAAACAACCATTTATATGATTTTTTCGAAGTTTGAAAGAAGTGAAGTAAACGCGATTTTACACTCACTAGGGGCTAGAAAATCAATTTTCTTGACTTGTTAAAAACTCAATATTCTTGGTATATGGAGGCTTATTATGAGGTGATACATCCATTTATATAATTTTTAAGCAGTTTGAAAGAAGTGTAGTAAACGCGATTTTACACTCACTAGTGGGTAGAAAATCGATTTTCTTGACTTTTTGAAAACTCAGTATTTTACGTATTTATAGGCTTATTATGAGGTGATACATCCATTTATATGATTTTTAAGCAGTTTGAAAGAAGTGAAGTAAACCTGATTTTACACTCACTAGGGGCTAGAATATCGATTTTCTTGACTTGTTGAAAACTGAATCTTTTTGGAATATAGAGGCTTATTATAAGTTATATACATCGATTTATATGATTTTTAAGCAGTTTGAACGAAGTGAAGTAAACGCGATTTTACACTCACTAGTGGCTAGAAAATCGAATTTCTTGACTTTTTAAAAACTCAGTATTCTGGTATATATAGGCTTGTTATGACGTGAAACAACCATTTATATGATTTTTTCGTAGTTTGAAAGAAGTGAAGTAAACGCGATTTTACACTCACTAGGGGCTAGAAAATCAATTTTCTTGACTTGTTAAAAACTCAATATTCTTGGTATATAGAGGCTTATCATGAGGTGATACATCCATTTATATGATTTTTAGGCAGTTAGAAAGAAGTGAGGTAAACGCGATTTTACACTCACTAGTGGCTAGAAAATCGATTTTCTTGACTTTTTGAAAACTCAGTATTTTTGGTATATAAAGGCTTATTATAAGTTAATACAACGATTTATATGATTTTTAAGCAGTTTGAAAGAATTGAAGTAAACGCGATTTTACACTCACTAGTGGCTAGAAAATCGAATTTCTTGACTGTTTAAAAACCTAGTTATCTTGGTATATATAGGCTTATTATGACGTGAAACAACCATTTATATGATTTTTAAGCAGTTTGAAAGAAGTGAAGTAAACGCGATTTTACACTCACTAGTGGCTAGAAAATCGAATTTCTTGACTTGTTAAAAACTGAATATTCTTGGTATATAAAGGCTTATTATAAGTTAATACATCGATTTATATGATTTTTAAGCAGTTTGAAAGAAGTGAAGTAAACGCGATTTTACACAAACTAGTGGCTAGAAAATCGAATTTCTTGACTTTTTAAAAACGCAGTATTCTGGTATATATAGGCTTGTTATGACGTGAAACAACCATTTATATGATTTTTTCGAAGTTTGAAAGAAGTAAAGTAAACGCGATTTTACACTCACTAGGGGCTAGAAAATCGATTTTCTTGACTTGTTAAAAACTCAATAGTCTTGGTATATACAGGCTTATTATGAGGTGATACATCCATTTATATGACTTTTAGGCAATTTGAAAGAAGTGAAGTAAACGCGATTTTACACTCACTAGGGGCTAGAAAATCGAATTTCTTGACTTTTTAAAAACTCAGTATTCTGGGATATATAGGCTTATTATGGCGTGAAACAACCATTTATATGATTTTTTCGAAGTTTGAAAGAAGTGAAGTAAACGCGATTTTACACTCACTAGAGGCTAGAAAATCGATTTTCTTGACTTGTTGAAAACTCAATATTCTGGGTATATATAGGCTTATTATGAGGTGATACATCCATTTATATAATTTTTAAGCAGTTTGAAAGAAGTGTAGTAAACGCGATTTTACACTCACTAGTGGGTAGAAAATCGATTTTCTTGACTTTTTGAAAACTCAGTATTTTACGTATATATAGGCTTATTATGAGGTGATACATCCATTTATATGATTTTTAAGCAGTTTGAAAGAAGTGAAGTAAACGCGATTTTACACTCACTAGGGGCTAGAATATCGATTTTCTTGACTTGTTGAAAACTGAATCTTTTTGGTATATAGAGGCTTATTATAAGTTATATACATCGATTTATATGATTTTTAAGCAGTTTGAACGAAGTGAAG
Organism: Deroplatys truncata; assembly: GCA_030765065.1. NCBI lineage: Eukaryota > Metazoa > Arthropoda > Insecta > Mantodea > Mantidae > Deroplatys > Deroplatys truncata. The sequence continues at coordinate 17,835 of JAUKNL010000643.1, read as the reverse complement.
TAAACGCGATTTTACACTCACTAGTGGCTAGAAAATCGAATTTCTTGACTTTTTAAAAACTCAGTATTCTGGTATATATAGGCTTGTTATGACGTGAAACATCCATTTATATGATTTTTTCGTAGTTTGAAAGAAGTGAAGTAAACGCGATTTTACACTCACTAGGGGCTAGAAAATCAATTTTCTTGACTTGTTAAAAACTCAATATTCTTGGTATATAGAGGCTTATCATGAGGTGATACATCCATTTATATGATTTTTAGGCAGTTAGAAAGAAGTGAGGTAAACGCGATTTTACACTCACTAGTGGCTAGAAAATCGATTTTCTTGACTTTTTGAAAACTCGGTATTTTTGGTATATAAAGGCTTATTATAAGTTGATACATCGATTTATATGATTTTAAGCAGTTTGAAAGAATTGAAGTAAACGCGATTTTACACTCACTAGTGGCTAGAAAATCGAATTTCTTGACTGTTTAAAAACCTAGTTATCTTGGTATATATAGGCTTATTATGACGTGAAACAACCATTTATATGATCTTTAAGCAGTTTGAAAGAAGTGAAGTAAACGCGATTTTACACTCACTAGTGGCTAGATAATCGAATTTCTTGACTTGTTAAAAACTGAATATTCTTGGTATATAAAGGCTTATTATAAGTTAATACATCGATTTATATGATTTTTAAGCAGTTTGAAAGAAGTGAAGTAAACGCGATTTTACACAAACTAGTGGCTAGAAAATCGAATTTCTTGACTTTTTAAAAACTCAGTATTCTGGTATATGTAGGCTTATTATGAGGTGATACATCCATTTATATGATTTTTAGGCAGTTTGAAAGAAGTGAAGTAAACGCGATTTTACACTCACTAGGGGCTAGAAAATCGAATTTCTTGACTTTTTAAAAACTCAGTATTCTGGTATATATAGGCTTGTTATGACGTGAAACATCCATTTATATGATTTTTTCGTAGTTTGAAAGAAGTGAAGTAAACGCGATTTTACACTCACTAGGGGCTAGAAAATCAATTTTCTTGACTTGTTAAAAACTCAATATTCTTGGTATATAGAGGCTTATCATGAGGTGATACATCCATTTATATGATTTTTAGGCAGTTAGAAAGAAGTGAGGTAAACGCGATTTTACGCTCACTAGTGGCTAGAAAATCGATTTTCTTGACTTTTTGAAAACTCGGTATTTTTGGTATATAAAGGCTTATTATAAGTTGATACATCGATTTATATGATTTTAAGCAGTTTGAAAGAATTGAAGTAAACGCGATTTTACACTCACTAGTGGATAGAAAATCGAATTTCTTGACTTTTTAAAAACCTAGTTATCTTGGTATATATAGGCTTATTATGACGTGAAACAACAATTTATATGATTTTTAAGCAGTTTGAAAGAAGTGAAGTAAACGCGATTTTACACTCACTAGTGGCTAGAAAATCGAATTTCTTGACTGTTTAAAAACCTAGTTATCTTGGTATATATAGGCTTATTATGACGTGAAACAACCATTTATATGATTTTTAAGCAGTTTGAAAGAAGTGAAGTAAACGCGATTTTACGCTCACTAGTGGCTAGATAATCGAATTTCTTGACTTGTTAAAAACTGAATATTCTTGGTATATAAAGGCTTATTATAAGTTAATACATCGATTTATATGATTTTTAAGCAGTTTGAAAGAAGTAAAGTAAACGCGATTTTACACAAACTAGTGGCTAGAAAATCGAATTTCTTGACTTTTTAAAAACTCAGTATTCTGGTATATGTAGGCTTATTATGAGGTGATACATCCATTTATATGATTTTTAGGCAGTTTGAAAGAAGTGAAGTAAACGCGATTTTACACTCACTAGGGGCTAGAAAATCGAATTTCTTGACTTTTTAAAAACTCAGTATTCTGGTATATATAGGCTTGTTATGACGTGAAACAACCATTTATATGATTTTTTCGAAGTTTGAAAGAAGTAAAGTAAACGCGATTTTACACTCACTAGGGGCTAGAAAATCGATTTTCTTGACTTGTTAAAAACTCAATAGTCTTGGTATATACAGGCTTATTATGAGGTGATACATCCATTTATAAGACTTTTAGGCAATTTGAAAGAAGTGAAGTAAACGCGATTTTACACTCACTAGGGGCTAGAAAATCGAATTTCTTGACTTTTTAAAAACTCAGTATTCTGGGATATATAGGCTTATTATGGCGTGAAACAACCATTTATATGATTTTTTCGAAGTTTGAAAGAAGTGAAGTAAACGCGATTTTACACTCACTAGAGGCTAGAAAATCGATTTTCTTGACTTGTTGAAAACTCAATATTCTGGGTATATATAGGCTTATTATGAGGTGATACATCCATTTGTATGATTTTTAAGCAGTTTGAAAGAAGTGAAGTAAACGCGATTTTACACTCACTAGGGGCTAGAAAGTCGAATTTCTTCACTTTCTAAAAACTCAGTATTCTTGGTATATATGGGCTTATTATGACATGAAACAACCATTTATATGATTTTTTCGAAGTTTGAAAGAAGTGAAGTAAACGCGATTTTACACTCACTAGGGGCTAGAAAATAAATTTTCTTGACTTGTTAAAAACTCAATATTCTTGGTATATATAGGCTTGTTATGACGTGAAACAACCATTTATATGATTTTTTCGTAGTTAGAAAGAAGTGAAGTAAACGCGATTTTACACTCACTAGGGGCTAGAAAATCAATTTTCTTGACTTGTTAAAAACTCAATATTCTTGGTATATAGAGGCTTATTATGAGGTGATACATCCATTTATATGATTTTTAGGCAGTTTGAAAGAAGTGTAGTAAACACGATTTTACACTCACTAGTGGCTAGAAAATCGATTTTCTTGACTTTTTGAAAACTCAGTATTTTACGTATATATAGGTTTATTATGAGGTGATACATCCATTTATATGATTTTTAAGCAGTTTGAAAGAAGTGAAGTAAACGCGATTTTACACTCACTAGGGGCTAGAATATCGATTTTCTTGACTTTTTGAAAACTCAGTATTTTACGTATATATAGGCTTATTATGAGGTGATACATCCATTTATATGATTTTTAAGCAGTTTGAAAGAAGTGAAGTAAACGCGATTTTACACTCACTAGGGGCTAGAATATCGATTTTCTTGACTTGTTGAAAACTGAATCTTTTTGGTATATAGAGGCTTATTATAAGTTATATACATCGAATTATATGATTTTTAAGCAGTTTGAACGAAGTGAAGTAAACGCGATTTTACACTCACTAGTGTCTAGAAAATCGATTTTCTTGACTTTTTGAAAACTCAGTATTTTTGGTATATAAGGGCTTATTATAAGTTAATACATCGATTTATATGATTTTTAAGCAGTTTGAAAGAATTGAAGTAAACGCGATTTTACACTCACTAGTGGCTAGAATATCGATTTTCTTGACTTGTTGAAAACTGAATCTTCTTGGTATATAGAGGCTTATTATAAGTTATATACATCGATTTATATGATTTTTAAGTAGTTTGAACGAAGTGAAGTAAACGCGATTTTACACTCACTAGTGGCTAGAAAATCGAATTTCTTCACTTTCTAAAAACTCAGTATTCTTGGTATATATAGGCTTGTTATGACGTGAAACAACCATTTATATGATTTCTTCGAAGTTTGAAAGAAGTAAAGTAAACGCGACTTTACACTCACTAGGGGCTATAAAATCAATTTTCTTGACTTGTTAAATACTCAATATTCTTGGTATATAGAGGCTTATTATGAGGTGATACATCCATATATATAATTTTTAAGCAGTTTGAAAGAAGTGTAGTAAACGCGATTTTACACTCACTAGTGGCTAGAAAATCGATTTTCCTGACTTTTTGAAAACTCAGTATTTTACGTATATATAGGCTTATTATGAGGTGATACATCCATTTATATGATTTTTAAGCAGTTTGAAAGAAGTGAAGTAAACGCGATTTTACACTCACTAGGGGCTAGAATATCGATTTTCTTGACTTGATGAAAACTGAATCTTTTTGGTATATAGAGGCTTATTATAAGTTATATACATCGATTTATATGATTTTTAAGCAGTTTGAACGAAGTGAAGTAAACGCGATTTTACACTCACTAGTGGCTAGAAAATCGAATTTCTTTTCTTTTTAAAAACTCAGTATTCTTGGGTTATATAGGCTTATTATGGCGTGAAACAACCATTTATATGATTTTTTTGAAGTTTGAAAGAAGTGAAGTAAACGCGATTTTACACTCACTAGTGTCTAGAAAATCGATTTTCTTGACTTTTTGAAAACTCAGTATTTTTGGTATATAAAGGCTTATTATAAGTTAATCCATCGATTTATATGATTTTTAAGCAGTTTGAAAGAATTGAAGTAAACGCGATTTTATACTCACTAGTGGCTAGAAAATCGAATTTCTTGACTGTTTAAAAACCTAGTTATCTTGGTATATATAGGCTTATTATGACGTGAAACAACCATTTATATGATTTTTAAGCAGTTTGAAAGAAGTGAAGTAAACGCGATTTTACACTCACTAGTGGCTAGAAAATCGAATTTCTTGACTTGTTAAAAACTGAATATTCTTGGTATATAAAGGCTTATTATAAGTTAATACATCGATTTATATGATTTTTAAGCAGTTTGAAAGAATTGAAGTAAACGCGATTTTACACTCACTAGTGGCTAGAATATCGATTTTCTTGACTTGTTGAAAACTGAATCTTCTTGGTATATAGAGGCTTATTATAAGTTATATACATCGATTTATATGATTTTTAAGCAGTTTGAACGAAGTGAAGTAAACGCGATTTTACACTCACTAGTGGCTAGAAAATCGAATTTCTTCACTTTCTAAAAACTCAGTATTCTTGGTATATATAGGCTTGTTATGACATGAAACAACCATTTATATGATTTTTTCGTAGTTTGAAAGAAGTGAAGTAAACGCGATTTTACACTCACTAGGGGCTAGAAAATCAATTTTCTTGACTTGTTAAAAACTCAATATTCTTGGTATATAGAGGCTTTAATGAGGTGATACATCCACTTATATAATTTTTAAGCAGTTTGAAAGAATTGAAGTAAACGCGATTTTACACTCACTAGTGGCTAGAAAATCGAATTTCTTGACTGTTTAAAAACCTAGTTATCTTGGTATATATAGGCTTATTATGACGTGATACAACCATTTATATGATTTTTAAGCAGTTTGAAAGAAGTGAAGTAAACGCGATTTTACACTCACTAGTGGCTAGAAAATCGAATTCTTGACTTGTTAAAAACTGAATATTCTTGGTATATAAAGGCTTATTATAAGTTAATACATCGATTTATATGATTTTTAAGCAGTTTGAAAGAAGTGAAGTAAACGCGATTTTACACAAACTAGTGGCTAGAAAATCGAATTTCTTGACTTTTTAAAAACGCAGTATTCTGGTATATATAGGCTTGTTATGACGTGAAACAACCATTTATATGATTTTTTCGAAGTTTGAAAGAAGTAAAGTAAACGCGATTTTACACTCACTAGGGGCTAGAAAATCGATTTTCTTGACTTGTTAAAATCTCAATAGTCTTGGTATATACAGGCTTATTATGAGGTGATACATCCATTTATATGACTTTTAGGCAATTTGAAAGAAGTGAAGTAAACGCGATTTTACACTCACTAGGGGCTAGAAAATCGAATTTCCTGACCTTTTAAAAACTCAGTATTCTGGGATATATAGGCTTATTATGGCGTGAAACAACCATTTATATGATTTTTTCGAAGTTTGAAAGAAGTGAAGTAAACGCGATTTTACACTCACTAGAGGCTAGAAAATCGATTTTCTTGACTTGTAGAAAACTAAATATTCTGGGTATGTATAGGCTTATTATGAGGTGATACATCCATTTATATGATTTTTAAGCAGTTTGAAAGAAGTGAAGTAAACGCGATTTTACACTCACTAGGGGCTAGAAAGTCGAATTTCTTCACTTTCTAAAAACTCAGTATTCTTGGTATATATGGGCTTATTATGACATGAAACAACCATTTATATGATTTTTTCGAAGTTTGAAGGGAGTGAAGTAAACGCGATTTTACACTCACTAGGGGCTAGAAAATAAATTTTCTTGACTTGTTAAAAACTCAATATTCTTGGTATATAGAGGCTTATTATAAGGTGATACATCCATTTATATAATTTTTAAGCAGTTTGAAAGAAGTGTAGTAAACGCGATTTTACACTCACTAGTGGGTAGAAAATCGATTTTCTTGACTTTTTGAAAACTCAGTATTTTACGTATATATAGGCTTATTATGAGGTGATACATCCATTTATATGATTTTTAAGCAGTATGAAAGAAGTGAAGTAAACGCGATTTTACACTCACTAGGGGCTAGAATATCGATTTTCTTGACTTGTTGAAAACTGAATCTTTTTGGTATAAAGAGGCTTATTATAAGTTATATACATCGATTTATATGATTTTTAAGCAGTTTGAACGAAGTGAAGTAAACGCGATTTTACACTCACTAGTGTCTAGAAAATCGATTTTCTTGACTTTTTGAAAACTCAGTATTTTTGGTATATAAAGGCTTATTATAAGTTAATACATCGATTTATATGATTTTTAAGCAGTTTGAAAGAATTGAAGTAAACGCGATTTTACACTCACTAGTGGCTAGAATATCGATTTTCTTGACTTGTTGAAAACTGAATCTTCTTGGTATATAGAGGCTTATTATAAGTTATATACATCGATTTATATGATTTTTAAGTAGTTTGAACGAAGTGAAGTAAACGCGATTTTACACTCACTAGTGGCTAGAAAATCGAATTTCTTCACTTTCTAAAAACTCAGTATTCTTGGTATATATAGGCTTGTTATGACATGAAACAACCATTTATATGATTTTTTCGAAGTTTGAAAGAAGTGAAGTAAACGCGATTTTACACTCACTAGGGGCTAGAAAATCAATTTTCTTGACTTGTTAAAAACTCAATATTCTTGGTATATAGAGGCTTATTATGAGGTGATACATCCATTTATATAATTTTTAAGCAGTTTGAAAGAAGTGTAGTAAACGCGATTTTACACTCACTAGTGGCTAGAAAATCGATTTTCTTGACTTTTTGAAAACTCAGTATTTTACGTATATATAGGCTTATTATGACGTGATACATCCATTTATATGATTTTTAAGCAGTTTGAAAGAAGTGAAGTAAACGCGATTTTACACTCACTAGGGGCTAGAATATCGATTTTCTTGACTTGATGAAAACTGAATCTTTTTGGTATATAGAGGCTTATTATAAGTTATATACATCGATTTATATGATTTTTAAGCAGTTTGAACGAAGTGAAGTAAACGCGATTTTACACTCACTAGTGGCTAGAAAATCGAATTTCTTGACTTTTTAAAAACTCAGTATTCTGGTATATATAGGCTTGTTATGACGTGAAACAACCATTTATATGATTTTTTCGTAGTTTGAAAGAAGTGAAGTAAACGCGATTTTACACTCACTAGGGGTAGAAAATCAATTTTCTTGACTTGTTAAAAACTCAATATTCTTGGTATATACAGGCTTATTATGAGGTGATACATCCATTTATATGACTTTTAGGCAATTTGAAAGAAGTGAAGTAAACGCGATTTTACACTCACTAGGGGCTAGAAAATCGAATTTCTTGACTTTCTAAAAACTCAGTATTCTGTGATATATAGGCTTATTATGGCGTGAAACAACCATTTATATGATTTTTTCGAAGTTTGAAAGAAGTGAAGTAAACGCGATTTTACACTCACTAGAGGCTAGAAAATCGATTTTCTTGACTTGTTGAAAACTCAATATTCTGGGTATATATAGGCTTATCATGAGGTGATACATCCATTTATATGATTTTTAGGCAGTTAGAAAGAAGTGAGGTAAACGCGATTTTACACTCACTAGTGGCTAGAAAATCGACTTTCTTGACTTGTTGAAAACTCAATATTCTTGGTATATAGAGGCTTATTATGAGGTGATACATCCATTTATATAATTTTTAAGCAGTTTGAAAGAAGTGTAGTAAACGCGATTTTACACTCACTATTGTGTAGAAAATCGATTTTCTTGACTTTTTGAAAACTCAGTATTTTACGTATATATAGGCTTATTATGAGGTGATACATCCATTTATATGATTTTTAAGCAGTTTGAAAGAAGTGAAGTAAACGCGATTTTACACTCACTAGGGGCTAGAATATCGATTTTCTTGACTTGTTGAAAACTGAATCTTTTTGGTATATAGAGGCTTATTATAAGTTATATCCATCGATTTATATGATTTTTAAGCAGTTTGAACGAAGTGAAGTAAACGCGATTTTACACTCACTAGTGGCTAGAAAATCGAATTTCTTGACTTTTTAAAAACACAGTATTCTGGTATATATAGGCTTGTTATGACGTGAAACATCCATTTATATGATTTTTTCGTAGTTTGAAAGAAGTGAAGTAAACGCGATTTTACACTCACTAGGGGCTAGAAAATCAATTTTCTTGACTTGTTAAAAACTCAATATTCTTGGTATATAGAGGCTTATCATGAGGTGATACATCCATTTATATGATTTTTAGGCAGTTAGAAAGAAGTGAGGTAAACGCGATTTTACACTCACTAGTGGCTAGAAAATCGATTTTCTTGACTTTTTGAAAACTCGGTATTTTTGGTATATAAAGGCTTATTATAAGTTGATACATCGATTTATATGATTTTAAGCAGTTTGAAAGAATTGAAGTAAACGCGATTTTACACTCACTAGTGGCTAGAAAATCGAATTTCTTGACTGTTTAAAAACCTAGTTATCTTGGTATATATAGGCTTATTATGACGTGAAACAACCATTTATATGATTTTTAAGCAGTTTGAAAGAAGTGAAGTAAACGCGATTTTACACTCACTAGTGGCTAGAAAATCGAATTTCTTGACTTGTTAAAAACTGAATATTCTTGGTATATAAAGGCTTATTATAAGTTAATACATCGATTTATATGATTTTTAAGCAGTTTGAAAGAAGTGTAGTAAACGCGATTTTACACAAATTAGTGGCTAGAAAATCGAATTTCTTGACTTTTTAAAAACTCAGTATTCTGGTATATGTAGGCTTATTATGAGGTGATACATCCATTTATATGATTTTTAGGCAGTTTGAAAGAAGTGAAGTAAACGCGATTTTACACTCACTAGGGGCTAGAAAATCGAATTTCTTGACTTTTTAAAAACTCAGTATTCTGGGATATATAGGCTTATTATGGCGTGAAACAACCATTTATATGATTTTTTCGAAGTTTGAAAGAAGTGAAGTAAACGCGATTTTACACTCACTAGGGGCTAGAAAATCAATTTTCTTGACTTGTTAAAAACTCAATATTCTTGGTATATAGAGGCTTATTATGAGGTGATACATCCACTTATATAATTTTTGAGCAGTTTGAAATAATTGAAGTAAACGCGATTTTACACTCACTAGTGGCTAGAAAATCGAATTTCTTGACTGTTTAAAAACCTAGTTATCTTGGTATATATAGGCTTATTATGACGTGATACAACCATTTATATGATTTTTAAGCAGTTTGAAAGAAGTGAAGTAAACGCGATTTTACACTCACTAGTGGCTAGAAAATCGAATTCTTGACTTGTTAAAAACTGAATATTCTTGGTATATAAAGGTTTATTATAAGTTAATACATCGATTTATATGATTTTTAAGCAGTTTGAAAGAAGTGAAGTAAACGCGATTTTACACAAACTAGTGGCTAGAAAATCGAATTTCTTGACTTTTTAAAAAGGCAGTATTCTGGTATATATAGGCTTGTTATGACGTGAAACAACCATTTATATGATTTTTTCGAAGTTTGAAAGAAGTAAAGTAAACGCGATTTTACACTCACTAGGGGCTAGAAAATCGATTTTCTTGACTTGTTAAAATCTCAATAGTCTTGGTATATACAGGCTTATTATGAGGTGATACATCCATTTATATGACTTTTAGGCAATTTGAAAGATGTGAAGTAAACGCGATTTTACACTCACTAGGGGCTAGAAAATCGAATTTCCTGACCTTTTAAAAACTCAGTATTCTGGGATATATAGGCTTATTATGGCGTGAAACAACCATTTATATGATTTTTTCGAAGTTTGAAAGAAGTGAAGTAAACGCGATTTTACACTCACTAGAGGCTAGAAAATCGATTTTCTTGACTTGTAGAAAACTCAATATTCTGGGTATGTATAGGCTTATTATGAGGTGATACATCCATTTATATGATTTTTAAGCAGTTTGAAAGAAGTGAAGTAAACGCGATTTTACACTCACTAGGGGCTAGAAAGTCGAATTTCTTCACTTTCTAAAAACTCAGTATTCTTGGTATATATGGGCTTATTATGACATGAAACAACCATTTATATGATTTTTTCGAAGTTTGAAAGAAGTGAAGTAAACGCGATTTTACACTCACTAGGGGCTAGAAAATAAATTTTCTTGACTTGTTAAAAACTCAATATTCTTGGTATATAGAGGCTTATTATGAGGTGATACATCCATTTATATAATTTTTAAGCAGTTTGAAAGAAGTGTAGTAAACGCGATTTTACACTCACTAGTGGGTAGAAAATCGATTTTCTTGACTTTTTGAAAACTCAATATTTTACGTATATATAGGCTTATTATGAGGTGATACATCCATTTATATGATTTTTAAGCAGTTTGAAAGAAGTGAAGTAAACGCGATTTTACACTCACTAGGGGCTAGAATATCGATTTTCTTGACTTGTTGAAAACTGAATCTTTTTGGTATATAGAGGCTTATTATAAGTTATATACATCGATTTATATGATTTTTAAGCAGTTTGAACGAAGTGAAGTAAACGCGATTTTACACTCACTAGTGTCTAGAAAATCGATTTTCGTGAGTTTTTGAAAACTCAGTATTTTTGGTATATAAAGGCTTATTATAAGTTAATACATCGATTTATATGATTTTTAAGCAGTTTGAAAGAATTGAAGTAAACGCGATTTTACACTCTCTAGTGGCTAGAATATCGATTTTCTTGACTTGTTGAAAACTGAATCTTCTTGGTATATAGAGGCTTATTATAAGTTATATACATTGATTTATATGATTTTTAAGTAGTTTGAACGAAGTGAAGTAAACGCGATTTTACACTCACTAGTGGCTAGAAAATCGAATTTCTTCACTTTCTAAAAACTCAGTATTCTTGGTATATATAGGCTTGTTATGACATGAAACAACCATTTATATGATTTTTTCGAAGTTTGAAAGAAGTGAAGTAAACGCGATTTTACACTCACTAGGGGCTAGAAAATCAATTTTCTTGACTTGTTAAAAACTCAATATTCTTGGTATATAGAGGCTTATTATGAGGTGATACATCCATTTATATAATTTTTAAGCAGTTTGAAAGAAGTGTAGTAAACGCGATTTTACACTCACTAGTGGCTAGAAAATCGATTTTCTTGACTTTTTGAAAACTCAGTATTTTACGTATATATAGGCTTATTATGAGGTGATACATCCATTTATATGATTTTTAAGCAGTTTGAAAGAAGTGAAGTAAACGCGATTTTACACTCACTAGGGGCTAGAATATCGATTTTCTTGACTTGATGAAAACTGAATCTTTTTGGTATATAGAGGCTTATTATAAGTTATATACATCGATTTATATGATTTTTAAGCAGTTTGAACGAAGTGAAGTAAACGCGATTTTACACTCACTAGTGGCTAGAAAATCGAATTTCTTGACTTTTTAAAAACTCAGTATTCTGGTATATATAGGCTTGTTATGACGTGAAACAACCATTTATATGATTTTTTCGTAGTTTGAAAGAAGTGAAGTAAACGCGATTTTACACTCACTAGGGGCTAGAAAGTCAATTTTCTTGACTTGTTAAAAACTCAATATTCTTGGTATATACAGGCTTATTATGAGGTGATACATCCATTTATATGACTTTTAGGCAATTTGAAAGAAGTGAAGTAAACGCGATTTTACACTCACTAGGGGCTAGAAAATCGAATTTCTTGACTTTCTAAAAACTCAGTATTCTGTGATATATAGGCTTATTATGGCGTGAAACAACCATTTATATGATTTTTTCGAAGTTTGAAAGAAGTGAAGTAAACGCGATTTTACACTCACTAGAGGCTAGAAAATCGATTTTCTTGACTTGTTGAAAACTCAATATTCTGGGTATATATAGGCTTATCATGAGGTGATACATCCATTTATATGATTTTTAGGCAGTTAGAAAGAAGTGAGGTAAACGCGATTTTACACTCACTAGTGGCTAGAAAATCGATTTTCTTGACTTGTTGAAAACTCAATATTCTTGGTATATAGAGGCTTATTATGAGGTGATACATCCATTTATATAATTTTTAAGCAGTTTGAAAGAAGTGTAGTAAACGCGATTTTACACTCACTAGTGGGTAGAAAATCGATTTTCTTGACTTTTTGAAAACTCAGTATTTTACGTATATATAGGCTTATTATGAGGTGATACATCCATTTATATGATTTTTAAGCAGTTTGAAAGAAGTGAAGTAAACGCGATTTTACACTCACTAGGGGCTAGAAAATCGAATTTCTTGACTTTTTAAAAACTCAGTATTCTGGTATATATAGGCTTGTTATGACGTGAAACAACCATTTATATGATTTTTTCGAAGTTTGAAAGAAGTAAAGTAAACGCGATTTTACACTCACTAGGGGCTAGAAAATCGATTTTCTTGACTTGTTAAAAACTCAATAGTCTTGGTATATACAGGCTTATTATGAGGTGATACATCCATTTATATGACTTTTAGGCAATTTGAAAGAAGTGAAGTAAACGCGATTTTACACTCACTAGGGGCTAGAAAATCGAATTTCTTGACTTTTTAAAAACTCAGTATTCTGGGATATATAGGCTTATTATGGCGTGAAACAACCATTTATATGATTTTTTCGAAGTTTGAAAGAAGTGAAGTAAACGCGATTTTACACTCACTAGAGGCTAGAAAATCGATTTTCTTGACTTGTTGAAAACTCAATATTCTGGGTATATATAGGCTTATTATGAGGTGATACATCCATTTATATGATTTTTAAGCAGTTTGAAAGAAGTGAAGTAAACGCGATTTTACACTCACTAGGGGCTAGAAAGTCGAATTTCTTCACTTTCTAAAAACTCAGTATTCTTGGTATATATGGGCTTATTATGACATGAAACAACCATTTATATGATTTTTTCGAAGTTTGAAAGAAGTGAAGTAAACGCGATTTTACACTCACTAGGGGCTAGAAAATAAATTTTCTTGACTTGTTAAAAACTCAATATTCTTGGTATATAGAGGCTAATTATGAGGTGATACATCCATTTATATAATTTTTAAGCAGTTTGAAAGAAGTGTAGTAAACGCGATTTTACACTCACTAGTGGCTAGAAAATCGATTTTCTTGACTTTTTGAAAACTCAGTATTTTACGTATATATAGGCTTATTATGAGGTGATACATCCATTTATATGATTTTTAAGCAGTTTGAAAGAAGTGAAGTAAACGCGATTTTACACTCACTAGGGGCTAGAATATCGATTTTCTTGACTTGATGAAAACTGAATCTTTTTGGTATATAGAGGCTTATTATAAGTTATATACATCGATTTATATGATTTTTAAGCAGTTTGAACGAAGTGAAGTAAACGCGATTTTACACTCACTAGTGGCTAGAAAATCGAATTTCTTGACTTTTTAAAAACTCAGTATTCTGGTATATATAGGCTTGTTATGACGTGAAACAACCATTTATATGATTTTTTCGTAGTTAGAAAGAAGTGAAGTAAACGCGATTTTACACTCACTAGGGGCTAGAAAATCAATTTTCTTGACTTGTTAAAAACTCAATATTCTTGGTATATAGAGGCTTATTATGAGGTGATACATCCATTTATATGATTTTTAGGCAGTTTGAAAGAAGTGAAGTAAACGCGATTTTACACTCACTAGGGGCTAGAAAATCGAATTTCTTGACTTTTTGAAAACTCAGTATTCTTGGGATATATAGGCTTATTATGGCGTGAAACAACCATTTATATGATTTTTTCGAAGTTTGAAAGAAGTGAAGTAAACGCGATTTTACACTCACTGGTGTCTAGAAAATCGGTTTTTTTGACTTTTTGAAAACTCAGTATTTTTGGTATATAAAGGCTTATTATAAGTTAATACATCGATTTATATGATTTTTAAGCAGTTTGAAAGAATTGAAGTAAACGCGATTTTACACTCACTAGTGGCTAGAATATCCATTTTCTTGACTTGTTGAAAACTGAATCTTTTTGGTATATAGAGGCTTATTATAAGTTATATACATCGATTTATATGATTTTTAAGCAGTTTGAACGAAGTGAAGTAAACGCGATTTTACACTCACTAGTGGCTAGAAAATCGAATTTCTTCACTTTCTAAAAACTCAGTATTCTTGGTATATATAGGCTTGTTATGACTTGAAACAACCATTTATATGATTTTTTCGAAGTTTGAAAGAAGTGAAGTAAACGCGATTTTACACTCACTAGGGGCTAGAAAATCAATTTTCTTGACTTGTTAAAAACTCAATATTCTTGGTATATAGAGGCTTATTATGAGGTGATACATCCATTTATATAATTTTTAAGCAGTTTGAAAGAAGTGTAGTAAACGCGATTTTACACTCACTAGTGGCTAGAAAATCGATTTTCTTGACTTTTTGAAAACTCAGTATTTTACGTATATATAGGCTTATTATGGCGTGAAACAACCATTTATATGATTTTTTCGAAGTTTGAAAGAAGTGAAGTAAACGCGATTTTACACTCACTAGTGTCTAGAAAATCGATTTTCTTGACTTTTTGAAAACTCAGTATTTTTGGTATATAAAGGCTTATTATAAGTTAATACATCGATTTATATGATTTTTAAGCAGTTTGAAAGAATTGAAGTAAACGCGAATTTACACTCACTAGTGGCTAGAAAATCGATTTTCCTGAATTTTTGAAAACTCAGTATTTTACGTATATATAGGCTTATTATGAGGTGATACATCCATTTATATGATTTTTAAGCAGTTTGAAAGAAGTTAAGTAAACGCGATTTTACACTCACTAGGGGCTAGAAAATCAATTTTCTTGACTTGTTAAAAACTCAATATTCTGGTATATGTAGGCTTATTATGAGGTGATACATCCATTTATATGATTTTTAGGCAGTTTGAAAGAAGTGAAGTAAACGTGATTTTACACTCACTAGGGGCTAGAAAATCGAATTTCTTGACTTTTTAAAAACTCAGTATTCTGGGATATATAGGCTTATTATGGCGTGAAACAACCATTTATATGATTTTTTCGAAGTTTGAAAGAAGTGAAGTAAACGCGATTTTACACTCACTAGGGGCTAGAAAATCAATTTTCTTGACTTGTTAAAAACTCAATATTTTTGGTATATAGAGGCTTATTATGAGGTGATACATCCACTTATATAATTTTTAAGCAGTTTGAAATAATTGAAGTAAACGCGATTTTACACTCACTAGTGGCTAGAAAATCGAATTTCTTGACTGTTTAAAAACCTAGTTATCTTGGTATATATAGGCTTATTATGACGTGATACAACCATTTATATGATTTTTAAGCAGTTTGAAAGAAGTGAAGTAAACGCGATTTTACACTCACTAGTGGCTAGAAAATCGAATTCTTGACTTGTTAAAAACTGAATATTCTTGGTATATAAAGGCTTATTATAAGTTAATACATCGATTTATATGATTTTTAAGCAGTTTGAAAGAAGTGAAGTAAACGCGATTTTACACAAACTAGTGGCTAGAAAATCGAATTTCTTGACTTTTAAAAACGCAGTATTCTGGTATATATAGGCTTGTTTTGACGTGAAACAACCATTTATATGATTTTTTCGAAGTTTGAAAGAAGTAAAGTAAACGCGATTTTACACTCACTAGGGGCTAGAAAATCGATTTTCTTGACTTGTTAAAATCTCAATAGTCTTGGTATATACAGGCTTATTATGAGTGATACATCCATTTATATGACTTTTAGGCAATTTGAAAGATGTGAAGTAAACGCGATTTTACACTCACTAGGGGCTAGAAAATCGAATTTCCTGACCTTTTAAAAACTCAGTATTCTGGGATATATAGGCTTATTATGGCGTGAAACAACCATTTATATGATTTTTTCGAAGTTTGAAAGAAGTGAAGTAAACGCGATTTTACACTCACTAGAGGCTAGAAAATCGATTTTCTTGACTTGTAGAAAACTCAATATTCTGGGTATGTATAGGCTTATTATGAGGTGATACATCCATTTATATGATTTTTAAGCAGTTTGAAAGAAGTGAAGTAAACGCGATTTTACACTCACTAGAGGCTAGAAAATCGATTTTCTTGACTTGTTGAAAACTCAATATTCTGGGTATATATAGGCTTATCATGAGGTGATACATCCATTTATATGATTTTTAGGCAGTTAGAAAGAAGTGAGGTAAACGCGATTTTACACTCACTAGTGGCTAGAAAATCGACTTTCTTGACTTGTTGAAAACTCAATATTCTTGGTATATAGAGGCTTATTATGAGGTGATACATCCATTTATATAATTTTTAAGCAGTTTGAAAGAAGTGTAGTAAACGCGATTTTACACTCACTAGGGGCTAGAAAATAAATTTTCTTGACTTGTTAAAAACTCAATATTCTTGGTATATAGAGGCTTATTATGAGGTGATACATCCATTTATATAATTTTTAAGCAGTTTGAAAGAAGTGTAGTAAACGCGATTTTACACTCACTAGTGGGTAGAAAATCGATTTTCTTGACTTTTTGAAAACTCAGTATTTTACGTATATATAGGCTTATTATGAGGTGATACATCCATTTATATAATTTTTAAGCAGTTTGAAAGAAGTGAAGTAAACGCGATTTTACACTCACTAGGGGCTAGAATATCGATTTTCTTGACTTGTTGAAAACTGAATCTTTTTGGTATATAGAGGCTTATTATAAGTTATATACATCGATTTATATGATTTTTAAGCAGTTTGAACGAAGTGAAGTAAACGCGATTTTACACTCACTAGTGTCTAGAAAATCGATTTTCTTGACTTTTTGAAAACTCAGTATTTTTGGTATATAAAGGCTTATTATAAGTTAATACATCGATTTATATGATTTTTAAGCAGTTTGAAAGAATTGAAGTAAACGCGATTTTACACTCTCTAGTGGCTAGAATATCGATTTTCTTGACTTGTTGAAAACTGAATCTTCTTGGTATATAGAGGCTTATTATAAGTTATATACATCGATTTATATGATTTTTAAGTAGTTTGAACGAAGTGAAGTAAACGCGATTTTACACTCACTAGTGGCTAGAAAATCGAATTTCTTCACTTTCTAAAAACTCAGTATTCTTGGTATATATAGGCTTGTTATGACATGAAACAACCATTTATATGATTTTTTCGAAGTTTGAAAGAAGTGAAGTAAACGCGATTTTACACTCACTAGGGGCTAGAAAATCAATTTTCTTGACTTGTTAAAAACTCAATATTCTTGGTATATAGAGGCTTATTATGAGGTGATACATCCATTTATATAATTTTTAAGCAGTTTGAAAGAAGTGTAGTAAACGCGATTTTACACTCATTAGTGGCTAGAAAATCGATTTTCTTGACTTTTTGAAAACTCAGTATTTTACGTATATATAGGCTTATTATGAGGTGATACATC
>JAUKNL010000642.1:0-34924 GCA_030765065.1 Deroplatys truncata | reverse complement strand
ATGACGTGAAACAACCATTTATATGATTTTTTCGAAGTTTGAAAGAAGTAATGTAAACGCGATTTTACACTCACTAGGGGCTAGAAAATCGATTTTCTTGACTTGTTAAAAACTCAATATTCTTGGTATATACAGGCTTATTATAAGGTGATACATCCATTTATATGATTTTTTAGGCAGTTTGAAAGAAGTGAAGTAAACGCGATTTTACACTCACTAGGGGGTAGAAAATCGAATTTCTTGACTTGTTGAAAACTGAATATTACTTGGTATATAAAGGCTTATTATGACGTGATACATTCATTTATATGATTTTTAAGCAGTTTGAAAGAAGTGAAGTAAACGCGATTTTACACTCACTAGGGGGCTAGAAAATCGAAATTCTTGACTTTTTGAAAACTTAGTATTCTTGGTATATATAGGCTTATTATGAGGTGATACATCCATTTATATGATATTTAAGCAGTTTGAAAGAAGTGAAGTAAACGCGATTTTACACTCACTAGGGGCTAGAAAATCGAATTTCTTGTCTTTTTGAGACCTCAGTATTCTTGGAATATATACGCTTATTATGACGTGAAACCTCCATTTATATGATTTTTATGCAGTTTGATAGAAGGAAAGTAAACGCGATTTTACGCTCACCAGGGGCCAAAATATCGAATTTCTTGACTTGTTGAAAACTGAGTTCTCTTGGTATATAGATGCTTATTATGAGGTGATACATACATTTATATGATTTTAAGCGGTTTGAAAGAAGTGAAGTAAACGTGATTTTACACACACTAGGGGCTAGAAAATCGAAATTCTTGACTTTTGAAACTTAGTATTCTTGGTATATATAGGCTTATTATGAGGTGATACATCCATTTATATGATATTTAAGCAGTTTGAAAGAAGTGAAGTAAACGCGATTTTACACTCACTAGGGGCTAGAAAATCGAATTTCTTGTCTTTTTGAGACCTCAGTATTCTTGGAATATATATGCTTATTATGACGTGAAACCTCCATTTATATGGTTTTTATGCAGTTTGAAAGAAGAGAAGTAAACGCGATTTTACACTCACTAGGGGCTAGAAAATCGAAATTCTTGACTTTTTGAAAACTCAGTATTCTTGGTATATAGAGGCTTTTTATGAGGTGATACATCCTTTTATATGATTTTTAAGCAGTTTGAAAGAAGTGAAGTAAACCTGATTTTACACTCACTAGGGGCTAGAATTCGAATTTCTTGACTTGTTGAAAATTTAGTATTCTTGGTATATATAGGCTTATTATGACGTGAAACGTCCATTTATATGATTTTTATGCAGTTTGAAAGAAGTGAAGTAAACGCGATTTTACTCTCACTAGGGGCTAGAAAAATTGAATTTCTTGACTTGTTGAAAACTCAATATTCATGGTATATGTAGGCTTATAATGAGGTGATACATCCATTTATATGATTTTTAAGCAGTTTGAAAGAAGTGAAGTAAACGCGATTTTACTCTCACTAGGGGCTAAAAAATTGAATTTTCTTGACTTGTTGAAAACTCAATATTCATGGTATATGTAGGCTTATAATGAGGTGATACATCCATTTATATGATTTTTAAGCAGTTTGAAAGAAGTGAAGTAAACGCGAGTTTACACTCACTAGGGGCTAGAAAATCGAAATTCTTGACTTTTTGAAAACTTAGTATTCTTGGTATATGTAGGCTTATTATGAGGTGATACATCCATTTATATGATCTTTAAGCAGTTTGAAAGAAGTGAAGTAAACGCGATTTTACACTCACTAGGGGCTAGAAAATCGAAATTCTTGACTTTTTGAAAACTCAGTATTCTTGGTATATAGAGACTTTTTATGAGGTGATACATTCATTTATATGATTTTTAAGCAGTTTGTAAGAAGTGAAAGTAAACGTGATTTTACACTCACTGGGGGCTAGAAAATCGAATTTATTGACTTGTTGAAAACTTAGTATTCTTGGTATATATACAGGCTTATTATGACGTGAAACATCTATTTATATGATTTTTATGCAGTTTGAAAGAAGTGAAGTAAACGCGATTTTACTGTCACTAGGGGCTAGAAAATTGAATTTCTTGACTTGTTGAAAACTCAATATTCTTGGTATATGTAGGCTTATAATGAAGTGAAACATCCATTTATATGATTTTTAAGCAGTTTGAAAGAAGTGAAGTAAACGCCATTTTACACTCACTAGGGGCTAGAAAATCGAAATTCTTGACTTTTTGAAACCTTAGTATTCTTGGTATATATAGGCTTATTATGATGTGATACATCCATTTATATGATTTTTATGCAGTTTGAAAGAAGTGAAGTAAACGCGATTTTACACTCACTAGGGGCTAGAAAATCGAATTTCTTGACTTGTTGAAAACTGAATATTCTTGGTATATAAAGGCTTATTATGACGTGATACATTCATTTATATGATTTTTATGCAGTTTGAAAGAAGTGAAGTAAACGCGATTTTACACTCATTAGGGGCTAGAAAATCGAAATTCTTTACTTTTTGAAAACTCAGTATTCTTGGTATATAGAGGCTTTTTATGAGGTGATACATCCATTTATATGATTTTTAAGCATTTTGAAAGAAGTGAAGTAAACCTGATTTTACACTCACTAGGGGCTAGAAATTCGAATTTCTTGTCTTGTTGAAAACTTAGTATTCTTGGTATATATAGGCTGACTATGACGTGAAACCTCCATTTATATGATTTTTATGCAGTTTGAAAGAAGTGAAGTAAACGCGATTTTACACTCACTAGTGGCTAGAAAATCGAATTTCTTGACTTTTTGAAAACTCAGTATTTTGGTATATATAGGCTTGTTATGACGTGAAACAACCATTTATATGATTTTTTCGAAGTTTGAAAGAAGTAAAGTAAACGCGATTTTACACTCACTAGGGACTAGAAAATCGATTTTCTTGACTTGTTGAAAACTCAATTATCTGGGTATATATAGGCTTATCATGAGGTGATACATCCGTTTATATGATTTTTAGGCAGTTTGAAAGAAGTGAAGTAAACGCGATTGTACACTCACTAGGGGCTAGAAAATGGAATTTCTTGACTTGTTAAAAACTCAATATTCTTGGTATATACAGGCTTATTATGAGGTGATACATCCGTTTATATGATTTTTAGGCAGTTTGAAAGAAGTGAAGTAAACGCGATTTTACACCCACTAGGGGCTAGAAAATCGAATTTCTTGACTTTTTAAACACTCAGTATTCTTGGGACATATAGGCTTATTATGACGTGAAACAACCACTTATATGATTTTTTCGAAGTTTGAAAGAAGTGAAGTAAACGCGATTTTACACTCACTAGTGGGTAGAAAATCGATTTTCTACTTTTTGAAAACTCAGCATTTTTGGTATATAAAGGCTTATTATAAGTTAATACATCGATTTATATAATTTTTAAGCAGTTTGAAAGAATTGAAGTGATCGCGATTTTACACTCACTAGTGGCAAGAAAATCGAATTTCTTGACTTTTTAAAAACCTAGTTATCTTGGTATATATAGGCTTACTATGACGTGAAACAACCATTTATATGTTTTTCAAGCAGTTTGAAAGAAGTGAAGTAAACGCGATTTTACACTCACTAGTGGCTAGAAAATCGAATTTCTTTACTTTTTAAAAACTCAGTATTCTGGTATATATAGGCTTGTTATGACGTGAAACAACCATTTATATGATTTTTTCGAAGTTTGAAAGAAGTAAAGTAAACGCGATTTTACACTCACTAGGGACTAGAAAATCGATTTTCTTGACTTGTTGAAAACTCAATTATCTGGGTATATATAGGCTTATTATGAGGTGATACATCCGTTTATATGATTTTTAGGCAGTTTGAAAGAAGTGAAGTAAACGCGATTTTACACTCACTAGGGGCTAGAAAATCGAATTTCTTGACTTTTTAAACACTCAGTATTCTTGGGTCATATAGGCTTATTATGGCGTGAAACAACCACTTATATGATTTTTTCGAAGTTTGAAAGAAGTGAAGTAAACGCGATTTTACACTCACTAGTGGCTAGAAAATCGATTTTCTACTTTTTGAAAACTCAGTATTTTTGGTATATAAAGGCTTATTATAAGTTAATACATCGATTTATATGATTTTTAAGCAGTTTGAAAGAATTGAAGTAAACGCGATTTTACACTCACTAGTGGCTAGAAAATCGAATTTCTTGACTTGTTAAAAACTCAATATTCTTGGTATATAAAGGCTTATTATAAGTTAATACATCGATATTATATGATTTTTAAGCAGTTTGAAACAAGTGAAGTAAACGCGATTTTACACTCACTAGTGGCTAGAAAATCGAATTTGTTGACTTTTTAAAAACTCAGTATTCTGGTATATATAGGCTTGTTATGACGTGAAACAACCATTTATATGATTTTTTCGAAGTTTGAAAGAAGTGAAGTAAACGCGATTTTACACTCACTAGGGTCTAGAAAATCAATTTTCTTGACTTGTTAAAAACTCAATATTCTTGGTGTATAGAGGTTTATTATAAGTTAATACATCGATTTATATGATTTTTAAGCAGTTTGAAAGAATTGAAGTAAACGCGATTTTACACTCACTAGTGGCTAGAAAATCGAATTTCTTGACTTTTTAAAAACCTAGTTATCTTGGTATATATAGGCTTATTATGACGTGAAACAACCATTTATATGATTTTTTCGAAGTTTGAAAGAAGTGAAGTAAACGCGATTTTACACTCACTAGTGGCTAGAAAATCGAATTTCTTGACTTGTTAAAAGCTCAATATTCTTGGTATATAAAGGCTTATTATAAGTTAATACATCGATTTATATGATTTTCAAGCAGTTTGGAAGAAGTGAAGTAAACGCGATTTTACACTCACTAGTGGCTAGAAAATCGAATTTCTTGACTTTTTAAAAACTCAGTATTCTGGTATATATAGGCTTGTTATGACGTGAAACAACCATTTATATGATTTTTTTGGAGTTTGAAAGAAGTAAAGTAAACGCGATTTTACACTCACTAGGGACTAGAAAATCGATTTTCTTGACTTGTTGAAAACTCAATTATCTGGGTATATATAGGCTTATTATGAGGTGATACATCCGTTTATATGATTTTTAGGCAGTTTGAAAGAAGTGAAGTAAACGCGATTTTACACTCACTAGGGGCTAGAAAATCGAATATCTTGACTTTTTAAACACTCAGTATTCTTGGGATATATAGGCTTATTATGGCGTGAAACAACCATTTATATGATTTTTTCGAAGTTTGAAAGAAGTAATGTAAACGCGATTTTACACTCACTAGGGGCTAGAAAGTCGAATTTCTTCACTTTCCAACAACTCAGTATTCTTGGTATATATGGGCTTATTATGACATGAAACAACCATTTATATGATTTTTTCGAAGTTTGAAAGAAGTGAAGTAAACGCGATTTTACACTCACTAGTGGCTAGAAAATCGATTTTCTTGACTTTTTGAAAACACAGTATTTTTGGTATATAAAGGCTTATTATAAGTTAATACATCGATTTATATGATTTTTAAGCAGTTTGAAAGAATTGAAGTATACGCGATTTTACACTCACTAGTGGCTAGAAAATCGAATTTCTTGACTTTTTAAAAACTCAGTTACCTTGGTATATATAGGCTTATTATGACGTGAAACAACCATTTATATGATTTTTAAGCAGTTTGAAAGAAGTGAAGTAAACGCGATTTTACACTCACTAGGGGCTAGAAAATCGAAATTCTTAACTTTTTGAAAACTCAGTATTCTTGGTATATAGAGGCTTTTTATGAGGTGATACATCCTTTTATATGATTTTTAAGCAGTTTGAAAGAAGTGAAGTAAACCTGATTTTACACTCACTGGGGGCTAGAAATTCGAATTTCTTGACTTGTTGAAAATTTAGTATTCTTGGTATATATAGGCTTATTATGACGTGAAACGTCCATTTATATGATTTTTATGCAGTTTGAAAGAAGTGAAGTAAACGCGATTTTACTCTCACTAGGGGCTAGAAAATTGAATTTCTTGACTTGTTGAAAACTCAATATTCATGGTATATGTAGGCTTAAAATGAGGTGATACATCCATTTATATGATTTTTAAGCAGTTTGAAAGAAGTGAAGTAAACGCGATTTTACACTCACTAGGGGCTAGAAAATCGAAATTCTTGACTTTTTGAAAACTTAGTATTCTTGGTATATGTAGGCTTATTATGAGGTGATACATCCATTTATATGATCTTTAAGCAGTTTGAAAGAAGTGAAGTAAACGCGATTTTACACTCACTAGGGGCTAGAAAATCGAAATTGTTGACTTTTTGAAAACTCAGTATTCTTGGTATATAGAGACTTTTTATGAGGTGATACATTCATTTATATGATTTTTAAGCAGTTTGTAAGAAGTGAAGTAAACGTGATTTTACACTCACTGGGGGCTAGAAAATCGAATTTCTTGACTTGTTGAAAACTTAGTATTCTTGGTATATATATAGGCTTATTATGACGTGAAACATCTATTTCTATGATTTTTATGCAGTTTGAAAGAAGTGAAGTAAACGCGATTTTACTGTCACTAGGGGCTAGAAAATTGAATTTCTTGACTTGTTGAAAACTCAATATTCTTGGTATATGTAGGCTTATAATGAAGGTGAAACATCCATTTATATGATTTTTAAGCAGTTTGAAAGAAGTGAAGTAAACGCCATTTTACACACACTAGGGGCTAGAAAATCGAAATTCTTGACTTTTTTGAAAACTTAGTATTCTTGGTATATATAGGCTTATTATGATGTGATACATCCATTTATATGATTTTTATGCAGTTTGAAAGAAGTGAAGTAAACGCGATTTTACACTCACTAGGGGCTAGAAAATCGAATTTCTTGACTTGTTGAAAACTGAATATTCTTGGTATATAAAGGCTTATTATGACGTGATACATTCATTTATATGATTTTTAAGCAGTTTGAAAGAAGTGAAGTAAACGCGATTTTACACTCACTAGGGGCTAGAAAATCGAAATTCTTGACTTTTTGAAAACTTAGTATTCTTGGTATATATAGGCTTATTATGAGGTGATACATCCATTTATATGATATTTAAGCAGTTTGAAAGAAGTGAAGTAAACGCGATTTTACACTCACTAGGGGCTAGAAAATCGAATTTCTTGTCTTTTTGAGATCTCAGTATTCTTGGAATATATACGCTTATTATGACGTGAAACCTCCATTTATATGATTTTTATGCAGTTTGATAGAAGGAAAGTAAACGCGATTTTACGCTCACCAGGGGGCCAAAATATCGAATTTCTTGACTTGTTGAAAACTGAGTTCTCTTGGTATATAGATGCTTATTATGAGGTGATACATACATTTATATGATTTTTAAGCGGTTTGAAAGAAGTGAAGTAAACGTGATTTTACACACACTAGGGGCTAGAAAATCGAAATTCTTGACTTTTTGAAAACTTAGTATTCTTGGTATATATAGGCTTATTATGAGGTGATACATCCATTTATATGATATTTAAGCAGTTTGAAAGAAGTGAAGTAAACGCGATTTTACACTCACTAGGGGCTAGAAAATCGAATTTCTTGTCTTTTTGAGACCTCAGTATTCTTGGAATATATATGCTTATTATGACGTGAAACCTCCATTTATATGGTTTTTATGCAGTTTGAAAGAAGAGAAGTAAACGCGATTTTACACTCACTAGGGGCTAGAAAATCGAAATTCTTGACTTTTTGAAAACTCAGTATTCTTGGTATATAGAGGCTTTTTATGAGGTGATACATCCTTTTATATGATTTTTAAGCAGTTTGAAAGAAGTGAAGTAAACCTGATTTTACACTCACTAGGGGCTAGAAATTCGAATTTCTTGACTTGTTGAAAATTTAGTATTCTTGGTATATATAGGCTTATTATGACGTGAAACGTCCATTTATATGATTTTTATGCAGTTTGAAAGAAGTGAAGTAAACGCGATTTTACTCTCACTAGGGGCTAGAAAATTGAATTTCTTGACTTGTTGAAAACTCAATATTCATGGTATATGTAGGCTTATAATGAGGTGATACATCCATTTATATGATTTTTAAGCAGTTTGAAAGAAGTGAAGTAAACGCGATTTTACTCTCACTAGGGGCTAAAAAAATTGAATTTCTTGACTTGTTGAAAACTCAATATTCATGGTATATGTAGGCTTATAATGAGGTGATACATCCATTTATATGATTTTTAAGCAGTTTGAAAGAAGTGAAGTAAACGCGAGTTTACACTCACTAGGGGCTAGAAAATCGAAATTCTTGACTTTTTGAAAACTTAGTATTCTTGGTATATGTAGGCTTATTATGAGGTGATACATCCATTTATATGATCTTTAAGCAGTTTGAAAGAAGTGAAGTAAACGCGATTTTACACTCACTAGGGGCTAGAAAATCGAAATTCTTGACTTTTTGAAAACTCAGTATTCTTGGTATATAGAGACTTTTTATGAGGTGATACATTCATTTATATGATTTTTAAGCAGTTTGTAAGAAGTGAAGTAAACGTGATTTTACACTCACTGGGGGCTAGAAATCGAATTTATTGACTTGTTGAAAACTTAGTATTCTTGGTATATATACAGGCTTATTATGACGTGAAACATCTATTTATATGATTTTTATGCAGTTTGAAAGAAGTGAAGTAAACGCGATTTTACTGTCACTAGGGGCTAGAAAATTGAATTTCTTGACTTGTTGAAAACTCAATATTCTTGGTATATGTAGGCTTATAATGAAGTGAAACATCCATTTATATGATTTTTAAGCAGTTTGGAAGAAGTGAAGTAAACGCCATTTTACACTCACTAGGGGCTAGAAAATCGAAATTCTTGACTTTTTGAAACCTTAGTATTCTTGGTATATATAGGCTTATTATGATGTGATACATCCATTTATATGATTTTTATGCAGTTTGAAAGAAGTGAAGTAAACGCGATTTTACACTCACTAGGGGCTAGAAAATCGAATTTCTTGACTTGTTGAAAACTGAATATTCTTGGTATATAAAGGCTTATTATGACGTGATACATTCATTTATATGATTTTTATGCAGTTTGAAAGAAGTGAAGTAAACGCGATTTTACACTCATTAGGGGCTAGAAAATCGAAATTCTTTACTTTTTGAAAACTCAGTATTCTTGGTATATAGAGGCTTTTTATGAGGTGATACATCCATTTATATGATTTTTAAGCATTTTGAAAGAAGTGAAGTAAACCTGATTTTACACTCACTAGGGGCTAGAAATTCGAATTTCTTGTCTTGTTGAAAACTTAGTATTCTTGTATATATAGGCTGACTATGACGTGAAACCTCCATTTATATGATTTTTATGCAGTTTGAAAGAAGTGAAGTAAACGCGATTTTACACTCACTAGTGGCTAGAAAATCGGAATTTCTTGACTTTTTGAAAACTCAGTATTTTGGTATATATAGGCTTGTTATGACGTGAAACAACCATTTATATGATTTTTTCGAAGTTTGAAAGAAGTAAAGTAAACGCGATTTTACACGTCACTAGGGACTAGAAAATCGATTTTCTTGACTTGTTGAAAACTCAATTATCTGGGTATATATAGGCTTATCATGAGGTGATACATCCGTTTATATGATTTTTAGGCAGTTTGAAAGAAGTGAAGTAAACGCGATTGTACACTCACTAGGGGCTAGAAAATGGAATTTCTTGACTTGTTAAAAACTCAATATTCTTGGTATATACAGGCTTATTATGAGGTGATACATCCGTTTATATGATTTTTAGGCAGTTTGAAAGAAGTGAAGTAAACGCGATTTTACACTCACTAGGGGCTAGAAAATCGAATTTCTTGACTTTTTAAACACTCAGTATTCTTGGGACATATAGGCTTATTATGACGTGAAACAACCACTTATATGATTTTTTCGAAGTTTGAAAGAAGTGAAGTAAACGCGATTTTACACTCACTAGTGGGTAGAAAATCGATTTTCTACTTTTTGAAAACTCAGCATTTTTGGTATATAAAGGCTTATTATAAGTTAATACATCGATTTATATAATTTTTAAGCAGTTTGAAAGAATTGAAGTGATCGCGATTTTACACTCACTAGTGGCAAGAAAATCGAATTTCTTGACTTTTTAAAAACCTAGTTATCTTGGTATATATAGGCTTTACTATGACGTGAAACAACCATTTATATGTTTTTCAAGCAGTTTGAAAGAAGTGAAGTAAACGCGATTTTACACTCACTAGTGGCTAGAAAATCGAATTTCTTTACTTTTTAAAACTCAGTATTCTGGTATATATAGGCTTGTTATGACGTGAAACAACCATTTATATGATTTTTTTCGAAGTTTGATAGAAGTAAAGTAAACGCGATTTTACACTCACTAGGGACTAGAAAATCGATTTTCTTGACTTGTTGAAAACTCAATTATCTGGGTATATATAGGCTTATTATGAGGTGATACATCCGTTTATATGATTTTTAGGCAGTTTGAAAGAAGTGAAGTAAACGCGATTTTACACTCACTAGGGGCTAAGAAAATCGAATTTCTTGACTTTTTAAACACTCAGTATTCTTGGGTCATATAGGCTTATTATGGCGTGAAACAACCACTTATATGATTTTTTCGAAGTTTGAAAGAAGTGAAGTAAACGCGATTTTACACTCACTAGTGGCTAGAAAATCGATTTTCTACTTTTTGAAAACTCAGTATTTTTGGTATATAAAGGCTTATTATAAGTTAATACATCGATTTATATGATTTTTAAGCAGTTTGAAAGAATTGAAGTAAACGCGATTTTACACTCACTAGTGGCTAGAAAATCGAATTTCTTGACTTGTTAAAAACTCAATATTCTTGGTATATAAAGGCTTATTATAAGTTAATACATCGATATTATATGATTTTTAAGCAGTTTGAAACAAGAGAAGTAAACGCGATTTTACACTCACTAGTGGCTAGAAAATCGAATTTGTTGACTTTTTAAAAACTCAGTATTCTGGTATATATAGGCTTGTTATGACGTGAAACAACCATTTATATGATTTTTTCGAAGTTTGAAAGAAGTGAAGTAAACGCGATTTTACACTCACTAGGGTCTAGAAAATCAATTTTCTTGACTTGTTAAAAACTCAATATTCTTGGTGTATAGAGGTTTATTATAAGTTAATACATCGATTTATATGATTTTTAAGCAGTTTGAAAGAATTGAAGTAAACGCGATTTTACACTCACTAGTGGCTAGAAAATCGAATTTCTTGACTTTTTAAAAACCTAGTTATCTTGGTATATATAGGCTTATTATGACGTGAAACAACCATTTATATGATTTTTTCGAAGTTTGAAAGAAGTGAAGTAAACGCGATTTTACACTCACTAGTGGCTAGAAAATCGAATTTCTTGACTTGTTAAAAGCTCAATATTCTTCGTATATAAAGGCTTATTATAAGTTAATACATCGATTTATATGATTTTCAAGCAGTTTGAAAGAAGTGAAGTAAACGCGATTTTACACTCACTAGTGGCTAGAAAATCGAATTTCTTGACTTTTTAAAAACTCAGTATTCTGGTATATATAGGCTTGTTATGACGTGAAACAACCATTTATATGATTTTTTTGGAGTTTGAAAGAAGTAAAGTAAACGCGATTTTACACTCACTAGGGACTAGAAAATCGATTTTCTTGACTTGTTGAAAACTCAATTATCTGGGTATATATAGGCTTATTATGAGGTGATACATCCGTTTATATGATTTTTAGGCAGTTTGAAAGAAGTGAAGTAAACGCGATTTTACACTCACTAGGGGCTAGAAAATCGAATATCTTGACTTTTTAAACACTCAGTATTCTTGGGATATATAGGCTTATTATGGCGTGAAACAACCATTTATATGATTTTTTCGAAGTTTGAAAGAAGTGAAGTAAACGCGATTTTACACTAACTAGTGGCTAGAAAATCGATTTTCTACTTTTTGAAAACTCAGTATTTTTGGTATATAAAGGCTTATTATAAGTTAATACATCGATTTATATGATTTTTAAGCAGTTTGAAAGAATTGAAGTAAACGCGATTTTACACTCACTAGTGGCTAGAAAATCGAATTTCTTGACTTTTTAAAAACCTAGTTATCTTGGTATATATAGGCTTATTATGACGTGAAACAACCATTTATATGATTTTTAAGCAGTTTGAAAGAAGTGAAGTAAACGCGATTTTACACTCACTAGTGGCTAAAAAATCGAATTTCTTGACTTGTTAAAAACTCAAAATTCTTGGTATATACAGGCTTATTATGAGGTGATACATCCATTTATATGATTTTTAGGCAGTTTGAAAGAACTGAAGTAAACGCGATTTTACACTCACTAGTGGCTAGAAAATCGAATTTCTTGACTTTTTAAAAACTCAGTATTCTGGTATATATAGGCTTGTTATGACGTGAAACAACCATTTATATGATTTTTTCGAAGTTTGAAAGAAGTAATGTAAACGCGATTTTACACTCACTAGGGGCTAGAAAATCGATTTTCTTGACTTGTTAAAAACTCAATATTCTTGGTATATACAGGCTTATTATAAGGTGATACATCCATTTATATGATTTTTAGGCAGTTTGAAAGAAGTGAAGTAAACGCGATTTTACACTCACTAGGGGGTAGAAAATCGAATTTCTTGACTTGTTGAAAACTGAATATTCTTGGTATATAAAGGCTTATTATGACGTGATACATTCATTTATATGATTTTTAAGCAGTTTGAAAGAAGTGAAGTAAACGCGATTTTACACTCACTAGGGGCTAGAAAATCGAAATTCTTGACTTTTTGAAAACTTAGTATTCTTGGTATATATAGGCTTATTATGAGGTGATACATCCATTTATATGATATTTAAGCAGTTTGAAAGAAGTGAAGTAAACGCGATTTTACACTCACTAGGGGCTAGAAAATCGAATTTCTTGTCTTTTTGAGACCTCAGTATTCTTGGAATATATACGCTTATTATGACGTGAAACCTCCATTTATATGATTTTTATGCAGTTTGATAGAAGGAAAGTAAACGCGATTTTACGCTCACCAGGGGCCAAAATATCGAATTTCTTGACTTGTTGAAAACTGAGTTCTCTTGGTATATAGATGCTTATTATGAGGTGATACATACATTTATATGATTTTTAAGCGGTTTGAAAGAAGTGAAGTAAACGTGATTTTACACACACTAGGGGCTAGAAAATCGAAATTCTTGACTTTTTGAAAACTTAGTATTCTTGGTATATATAGGCTTATTATGAGGTGATACATCCATTTATATGATATTTAAGCAGTTTGAAAGAAGTGAAGTAAACGCGATTTTACACTCACTAGGGGCTAGAAAATCGAATTTCTTGTCTTTTTGAGACCTCAGTATTCTTGGAATATATATGCTTATTATGACGTGAAACCTCCATTTATATGGTTTTTATGCAGTTTGAAAGAAGAGAAGTAAACGCGATTTTACACTCACTAGGGGCTAGAAAATCGAAATTCTTGACTTTTTGAAAACTCAGTATTCTTGGTATATAGAGGCTTTTTATGAGGTGATACATCCTTTTATATGATTTTTAAGCAGTTTGAAAGAAGTGAAGTAAACCTGATTTTACACTCACTAGGGGCTAGAAATTCGAATTTCTTGACTTGTTGAAAATTTAGTATTCTTGGTATATATAGGCTTATTATGACGTGAAACGTCCATTTATATGATTTTTATGCAGTTTGAAAGAAGTGAAGTAAACGCGATTTTACTCTCACTAGGGGCTAGAAAATTGAATTTCTTGACTTGTTGAAAACTCAATATTCATGGTATATGTAGGCTTATAATGAGGTGATACATCCATTTATATGATTTTTAAGCAGTTTGAAAGAAGTGAAGTAAACGCGATTTTACTCTCACTAGGGGCTAAAAAATTGAATTTCTTGACTTGTTGAAAACTCAATATTCATGGTATATGTAGGCTTATAATGAGGTGATACATCCATTTATATGATTTTTAAGCAGTTTGAAAGAAGTGAAGTAAACGCGAGTTTACACTCACTAGGGGCTAGAAAATCGAAATTCTTGACTTTTTGAAAACTTAGTATTCTTGGTATATGTAGGCTTATTATGAGGTGATACATCCATTTATATGATCTTTAAGCAGTTTGAAAGAAGTGAAGTAAACGCGATTTTACACTCACTAGGGGCTAGAAAATCGAAATTCTTGACTTTTTGAAAACTCAGTATTCTTGGTATATAGAGACTTTTTATGAGGTGATACATTCATTTATATGATTTTTAAGCAGTTTGTAAGAAGTGAAGTAAACGTGATTTTACACTCACTGGGGGCTAGAAAATCGAATTTATTGACTTGTTGAAAACTTAGTATTCTTGGTATATATACAGGCTTATTATGACGTGAAACATCTATTTATATGATTTTTATGCAGTTTGAAAGAAGTGAAGTAAACGCGATTTTACTGTCACTAGGGGCTAGAAAATTGAATTTCTTGACTTGTTGAAAACTCAATATTCTTGGTATATGTAGGCTTATAATGAAGTGAAACATCCATTTATATGATTTTTAAGCAGTTTGAAAGAAGTGAAGTAAACGCCATTTTACACTCACTAGGGGCTAGAAAATCGAAATTCTTGACTTTTTGAAACCTTAGTATTCTTGGTATATATAGGCTTATTATGATGTGATACATCCATTTATATGATTTTTATGCAGTTTGAAAGAAGTGAAGTAAACGCGATTTTACACTCACTAGGGGCTAGAAAATCGAATTTCTTGACTTGTTGAAAACTGAATATTCTTGGTATATAAAGGCTTATTATGACGTGATACATTCATTTATATGATTTTTATGCAGTTTGAAAGAAGTGAAGTAAACGCGATTTTACACTCATTAGGGGCTAGAAAATCGAAATTCTTTACTTTTTGAAAACTCAGTATTCTTGGTATATAGAGGCTTTTTATGAGGTGATACATCCATTTATATGATTTTTAAGCATTTTGAAAGAAGTGAAGTAAACCTGATTTTACACTCACTAGGGGCTAGAAATTCGAATTTCTTGTCTTGTTGAAAACTTAGTATTCTTGGTATATATAGGCTGACTATGACGTGAAACCTCCATTTATATGATTTTTATGCAGTTTGAAAGAAGTGAAGTAAACGCGATTTTACACTCACTAGTGGCTAGAAAATCGAATTTCTTGACTTTTTGAAAACTCAGTATTTTGGTATATATAGGCTTGTTATGACGTGAAACAACCATTTATATGATTTTTTCGAAGTTTGAAAGAAGTAAAGTAAACGCGATTTTACACTCACTAGGGACTAGAAAATCGATTTTCTTGACTTGTTGAAAACTCAATTATCTGGGTATATATAGGCTTATCATGAGGTGATACATCCGTTTATATGATTTTTAGGCAGTTTGAAAGAAGTGAAGTAAACGCGATTGTACACTCACTAGGGGCTAGAAAATGGAATTTCTTGACTTGTTAAAAACTCAATATTCTTGGTATATACAGGCTTATTATGAGGTGATACATCCGTTTATATGATTTTTAGGCAGTTTGAAAGAAGTGAAGTAAACGCGATTTTACACCCACTAGGGGCTAGAAAATCGAATTTCTTGACTTTTTAAACACTCAGTATTCTTGGGACATATAGGCTTATTATGACGTGAAACAACCACTTATATGATTTTTTCGAAGTTTGAAAGAAGTGAAGTAAACGCGATTTTACACTCACTAGTGGGTAGAAAATCGATTTTCTACTTTTTGAAAACTCAGCATTTTTGGTATATAAAGGCTTATTATAAGTTAATACATCGATTTATATAATTTTTAAGCAGTTTGAAAGAATTGAAGTGATCGCGATTTTACACTCACTAGTGGCAAGAAAATCGAATTTCTTGACTTTTTAAAAACCTAGTTATCTTGGTATATATAGGCTTACTATGACGTGAAACAACCATTTATATGTTTTTCAAGCAGTTTGAAAGAAGTGAAGTAAACGCGATTTTACACTCACTAGTGGCTAGAAAATCGAATTTCTTTACTTTTTAAAAACTCAGTATTCTGGTATATATAGGCTTGTTATGACGTGAAACAACCATTTATATGATTTTTTCGAAGTTTGAAAGAAGTAAAGTAAACGCGATTTTACACTCACTAGGGACTAGAAAATCGATTTTCTTGACTTGTTGAAAACTCAATTATCTGGGTATATATAGGCTTATTATGAGGTGATACATCCGTTTATATGATTTTTAGGCAGTTTGAAAGAAGTGAAGTAAACGCGATTTTACACTCACTAGGGGCTAGAAAATCGAATTTCTTGACTTTTTAAACACTCAGTATTCTTGGGTCATATAGGCTTATTATGGCGTGAAACAACCACTTATATGATTTTTTCGAAGTTTGAAAGAAGTGAAGTAAACGCGATTTTACACTCACTAGTGGCTAGAAAATCGATTTTCTACTTTTTGAAAACTCAGTATTTTTGGTATATAAAGGCTTATTATAAGTTAATACATCGATTTATATGATTTTTAAGCAGTTTGAAAGAATTGAAGTAAACGCGATTTTACACTCACTAGTGGCTAGAAAATCGAATTTCTTGACTTGTTAAAAACTCAATATTCTTGGTATATAAAGGCTTATTATAAGTTAATACATCGATATTATATGATTTTTAAGCAGTTTGAAACAAGTGAAGTAAACGCGATTTTACACTCACTAGTGGCTAGAAAATCGAATTTGTTGACTTTTTAAAAACTCAGTATTCTGGTATATATAGGCTTGTTATGACGTGAAACAACCATTTATATGATTTTTTCGAAGTTTGAAAGAAGTGAAGTAAACGCGATTTTACACTCACTAGGGTCTAGAAAATCAATTTTCTTGACTTGTTAAAAACTCAATATTCTTGGTGTATAGAGGTTTATTATAAGTTAATACATCGATTTATATGATTTTTAAGCAGTTTGAAAGAATTGAAGTAAACGCGATTTTACACTCACTAGTGGCTAGAAAATCGAATTTCTTGACTTTTTAAAAACCTAGTTATCTTGGTATATATAGGCTTATTATGACGTGAAACAACCATTTATATGATTTTTTCGAAGTTTGAAAGAAGTGAAGTAAACGCGATTTTACACTCACTAGTGGCTAGAAAATCGAATTTCTTGACTTGTTAAAAGCTCAATATTCTTGGTATATAAAGGCTTATTATAAGTTAATACATCGATTTATATGATTTTCAAGCAGTTTGGAAGAAGTGAAGTAAACGCGATTTTACACTCACTAGTGGCTAGAAAATCGAATTTCTTGACTTTTTAAAAACTCAGTATTCTGGTATATATAGGCTTGTTATGACGTGAAACAACCATTTATATGATTTTTTTGGAGTTTGAAAGAAGTAAAGTAAACGCGATTTTACACTCACTAGGGACTAGAAAATCGATTTTCTTGACTTGTTGAAAACTCAATTATCTGGGTATATATAGGCTTATTATGAGGTGATACATCCGTTTATATGATTTTTAGGCAGTTTGAAAGAAGTGAAGTAAACGCGATTTTACACTCACTAGGGGCTAGAAAATCGAATATCTTGACTTTTTAAACACTCAGTATTCTTGGGATATATAGGCTTATTATGGCGTGAAACAACCATTTATATGATTTTTTCGAAGTTTGAAAGAAGTAATGTAAACGCGATTTTACACTCACTAGGGGCTAGAAAGTCGAATTTCTTCACTTTCCAACAACTCAGTATTCTTGGTATATATGGGCTTATTATGACATGAAACAACCATTTATATGATTTTTTCGAAGTTTGAAAGAAGTGAAGTAAACGCGATTTTACACTCACTAGTGGCTAGAAAATCGATTTTCTTGACTTTTTGAAAACACAGTATTTTTGGTATATAAAGGCTTATTATAAGTTAATACATCGATTTATATGATTTTTAAGCAGTTTGAAAGAATTGAAGTATACGCGATTTTACACTCACTAGTGGCTAGAAAATCGAATTTCTTGACTTTTTAAAAACTCAGTTACCTTGGTATATATAGGCTTATTATGACGTGAAACAACCATTTATATGATTTTTAAGCAGTTTGAAAGAAGTGAAGTAAACGCGATTTTACACTCACTAGTGGCTAGAAAATCGAATTTCTTGACTTTTTAAAAACTCAGTATTCTGGTATATATAGGCTTGTTATAACGTGAAACAACCATTTATATGATTTTTTCGAAGTTTGAAAGAAGTGAAGTAAACGCGATTTTACACTCACTAGTGGCTAGAAAATCGAATTTCTTAACTTTTTAAAAACTCAGTATTCTGGTATATATAGGTTTGTTGTGACGTGAAACAACCATTTATATGATTTTTTCGAAGTTTGAAAGAAGTGAAGTAAACGCGATTTTACACTCAATAGAGGCTAGAAAATCGAATTTCTTGACTTTCGAAACCTCAGTATTTTTGGTATATTTAGGCTTATTATAAGTTAATACATCGAATTATATGATTTATTCGAAGTTTGAAAGAAGTGAAGTAAACGCGATTTTACAATCACTAGGAGCTAGAAAATCCATTTTCTTGACTTATTGAAAAATCAATATTCTTGGTATATATAGGCTTATTATGAGGTGATACATCCATTTATATGATTTTTAAGCAGTTTGAAAGAAGTGAAGTAAACGCAATTTTACACTCACTAGGGGCTAGAAAATCGATTTTCTACTTTTTGAAAACTCAGTATTTTTGGTATATAAAGGCTTATTATAATATAATACATTGATTTATATGATTTTTTCGAAGTTTGAAAGAAGTGAAGTAAACGCGATTTTACACTCACTAGTGGCTAGAAAATCGAATTTCTTGACTTTTTAAAAACCTAGTTATCTTGGTATATATAGGCTTATTATGACGTGAAACAACCATTTATATGATTTTTAAGCAGTTTGAAAGAAGTGAAGTAAACGCGATTTTACACTCACTAGTGGCTAGAAAATCGAATTTCTTGACTTTTTAAAAACTCAATATTCTTGGTATATACAGGCTTATTATGAGGTGATACATCCATTTATATGATTTTTAGGCAGTTTGAAAGAAGTGAAGTAAACGCGATTTTACACTCACTAGGGGCTAGAAAATCGAATTTCTTGACTTCTTAGAAACTCAGTATTGTTGGGATATATAGGCTTATTATGGCGTGAAACAACCATTTATATGATTTTTTCGAAGTTTGAAAGAAGTGAAGTAAACGCGATTTTACACTCACTAGGGGCTAGAAAATCGATTTTCTTGACTTGTTGAAAACTCAATATTCTGGGTATATATAGGCTTATTATGAGGTGATACATCCATTTATATGATTTTTAAGCAGTTTGAAAGAAGTGAAGTATACGCGATTTTACACTCACTAGGGGCTAGAAAGTCGAATTTCTTCACTTTCTAAAAACTCAGTATTCTTGGTATATATGGGCTTATTATGACATGAAACAAACATTTATATGATTTTTTCGAAGTTTGAAAGAAGTGAAGTAAACGCGATTTTACACTCACTAGTGGCTAGAAAATCGATTTTCTTGACTTTTTGAAAACTCAGTATTTTTGGTATATAAAGGCTTATTATAAATTAATACATCGATTTATATGATTTTTAAGCAGTTTGAAAGAATTGAAGTAAACGCGATTTAACACTCACTAGTGGCTAGAAAATCGAATTTCTTGACTTTTTAAAAACTCAGTTATCTTGGTATATATAAGCTTATTATGACGTGAAACAACCATTTATATGATTTTTAAGCAGTTTGAAAGAAGTGAAGTAAACGCGATTTTACACTCACTAGTGGCTAGAAAATCGAATTTCTTGACTTTTTAAAAACTCAGTATTCTGGTATATATAGGCTTGGTATGACGTGAAACAACCATTTATATGATTTTATCGAAGTTTGAAAGAAGTAAAGTAAACGCGATTTTACACTCACTAGGGACTAGAAAATCGATTTTCTTGACTTGTTGAAAACTCAATTATCTGGGTATATATATAGGCTTATTATGAGGTGATACATCCGTTTATATGATTTTTAGGCAGTTTGAAAGAAGTGAAGTAAACGCGATTTTACACTCACTAGTGGCTAGAAAATCGAATTTGTTGACTTTTTAAAAACTCAGTATTCTGGTATATATAGGCTTGTTATGACGTGAAACAACCATTTATATGATTTTTTCGAAGTTTGAAAGAAGTGAAGTAAACGCGATTTTACACTCACTAGGGGCTAGAAAATCAATTTTCTTGACTTGTTAAAAACTCAATATTCTTGGTGTATAGAGGCTTATTATAAGTTAATACATCGATTTATATGATTTTTAAGCAGTTTGAAAGAATTGAAGTAAACGCGATTTTACACTCACTAGTGGCTAGAAAATCGAATTTCTTGACTTTTTAAAAACCTAGTTATCTTGGTATATATAGGCTTATTATGACGTGAAACAACCATTTATATGATTTTTAAGCATTTTGAAAGAAGTGAAGTAAACGCGATTTTACACTCACTAGTGGCTAGAAAATCGAATTTCTTGACTTGTTAAAAACTCAATATTCTTGGTATATAAAGGCTTATTATAAGGTAATACATCGATTTATATGATTTTCAAACAGTTTGAAAGAAGTGAAGTAAACGCGATTTTACACTCACTAGTGGCTAGAAAATCGAATTTCTTGACTTTTTAAAAACTCAGTATTCTGGTATACATAGGCTTGTTATGACGTGAAACAACCATTTATATGATTTTTTCGAAGTTTGAAAGAAGTGAAGTAAACGCGATTTTACACTCACTACGGGCTAGAAAATAAATTTTCTTGACTTGTTAAAAACTCAATATTCTTGGTGTATAGAGGCTTATTATAAGTTAATACATCGATTTATATGATTTTTAAGCAGTTTGAAAGAATTGAAGTAAACGCGATTTTACACTCACTAGTGGCTAGAAAATCGAATTTCTTGATTTTTTAAAAACCTAGTTATCTTGGTATATATAGGCTTATTATGACGTGAAACAAGCATTTATATGATTTTTAAGCAGTTTGAAAGAAGTGAAGTAAACGCGATTTTACACTCACTAGTGGCTAGAAAATCGAATTTGTTGACTTGTTAAAAACTCAATATTCTTGGTATATAAAGGCTTATTATAAGTTAATACATCGATTTATATGATTTTCAAGCAGTTTGAAAGAATTGAAGTAAACGCGATCTTACACTCACTAGTGGCTAGAAAATCGAATTTCTTGACTTTTTAAAAACTCAGTATTCTGGTATATATAGGCTTGTTATGACGTGAAACAACCATTTATATGATTTTTTCGAAGTTTGAAAGAAGTAAAGTAAACGCGATTTTACACTCACTAGGGACTAGAAAATCGATTTTCTTGACTTGTTGAAAACTCAATTATCTGGGTATATATAGGCTTATTATGAGGTGATACATCCGTTTATATGATTTTTAGGCAGTTTGAAAGAAGTGAAGTAAACGCGATTTTACACTCACTAGGGGCTAGAAAATCGAATTTCTTGACTTTTTAAACACTCAGTATACTTGGGATATATAGGCTTATTATGGCGTGAAACAACCATTTATATGATTTTTTCGAAGTTTGAAAGAAGTGAAGTAAACGCGATTTTACACTCACTAGTGGCTAGAAAATCGATTTTCTACTTTTTGAAAACTCAGTATTTTTGGTATATAAAGGCTTATTATAAGTTAATACATCGATTTATATGATTTTTAAGCAGTTTGAAAGAATTGAAGTAAACGCGATTTTACACTCACTAGTGGCTAGAAAATCGAATTTCTTGACTTTTTAAAAACCTAGTTATCTTGGTATATATAGGCTTATTATGACGTGAAACAACCATTTATATGATTTTTAAGCAGTTTGAAAGAAGTGAAGTAAACGCGATTTTACACTCACTAGTGGCTAAAAAATCGAATTTCTTGACTTGTTAAAAACTCAAAATTCTTGGTATATACAGGCTTATTATGAGGTGATACATCCATTTATATGATTTTTAGGCAGTTTGAAAGAACTGAAGTAAACGCGATTTTACACTCACTAGTGGCTAGAAAATCGAATTTCTTGACTTTTTAAAAACTCAGTATTCTGGTATATATAGGCTTGTTATGACGTGAAACAACCATTTATATGATTTTTTCGAAGTTTGAAAGAAGTAATGTAAACGCGATTTTACACTCACTAGGGGCTAGAAAATCGATTTTCTTGACTTGTTAAAAACTCAATATTCTTGGTATATACAGGCTTATTATAAGGTGATACATCCATTTATATGATTTTTAGGCAGTTTGAAAGAAGTGAAGTAAACGCGATTTTACACTCACTAGGGGGTAGAAAATCGAATTTCTTGACTTGTTGAAAACTGAATATTCTTGGTATATAAAGGCTTATTATGACGTGATACATTCATTTATATGATTTTTAAGCAGTTTGAAAGAAGTGAAGTAAACGCGATTTTACACTCACTAGGGGCTAGAAAATCGAAATTCTTGACTTTTTGAAAACTTAGTATTCTTGGTATATATAGGCTTATTATGAGGTGATACATCCATTTATATGATATTTAAGCAGTTTGAAAGAAGTGAAGTAAACGCGATTTTACACTCACTAGGGGCTAGAAAATCGAATTTCTTGTCTTTTTGAGACCTCAGTATTCTTGGAATATATACGCTTATTATGACGTGAAACCTCCATTTATATGATTTTTATGCAGTTTGATAGAAGGAAAGTAAACGCGATTTTACGCTCACCAGGGGCCAAAATATCGAATTTCTTGACTTGTTGAAAACTGAGTTCTCTTGGTATATAGATGCTTATTATGAGGTGATACATACATTTATATGATTTTTAAGCGGTTTGAAAGAAGTGAAGTAAACGTGATTTTACACACACTAGGGGCTAGAAAATCGAAATTCTTGACTTTTTGAAAACTTAGTATTCTTGGTATATATAGGCTTATTATGAGGTGATACATCCATTTATATGATATTTAAGCAGTTTGAAAGAAGTGAAGTAAACGCGATTTTACACTCACTAGGGGCTAGAAAATCGAATTTCTTGTCTTTTTGAGACCTCAGTATTCTTGGAATATATATGCTTATTATGACGTGAAACCTCCATTTATATGGTTTTTATGCAGTTTGAAAGAAGAGAAGTAAACGCGATTTTACACTCACTAGGGGCTAGAAAATCGAAATTCTTGACTTTTTGAAAACTCAGTATTCTTGGTATATAGAGGCTTTTTATGAGGTGATACATCCTTTTATATGATTTTTAAGCAGTTTGAAAGAAGTGAAGTAAACCTGATTTTACACTCACTAGGGGCTAGAAATTCGAATTTCTTGACTTGTTGAAAATTTAGTATTCTTGGTATATATAGGCTTATTATGACGTGAAACGTCCATTTATATGATTTTTATGCAGTTTGAAAGAAGTGAAGTAAACGCGATTTTACTCTCACTAGGGGCTAGAAAATTGAATTTCTTGACTTGTTGAAAACTCAATATTCATGGTATATGTAGGCTTATAATGAGGTGATACATCCATTTATATGATTTTTAAGCAGTTTGAAAGAAGTGAAGTAAACGCGATTTTACTCTCACTAGGGGCTAAAAAATTGAATTTCTTGACTTGTTGAAAACTCAATATTCATGGTATATGTAGGCTTATAATGAGGTGATACATCCATTTATATGATTTTTAAGCAGTTTGAAAGAAGTGAAGTAAACGCGAGTTTACACTCACTAGGGGCTAGAAAATCGAAATTCTTGACTTTTTGAAAACTTAGTATTCTTGGTATATGTAGGCTTATTATGAGGTGATACATCCATTTATATGATCTTTAAGCAGTTTGAAAGAAGTGAAGTAAACGCGATTTTACACTCACTAGGGGCTAGAAAATCGAAATTCTTGACTTTTTGAAAACTCAGTATTCTTGGTATATAGAGACTTTTTATGAGGTGATACATTCATTTATATGATTTTTAAGCAGTTTGTAAGAAGTGAAGTAAACGTGATTTTACACTCACTGGGGGCTAGAAAATCGAATTTATTGACTTGTTGAAAACTTAGTATTCTTGGTATATATACAGGCTTATTATGACGTGAAACATCTATTTATATGATTTTTATGCAGTTTGAAAGAAGTGAAGTAAACGCGATTTTACTGTCACTAGGGGCTAGAAAATTGAATTTCTTGACTTGTTGAAAACTCAATATTCTTGGTATATGTAGGCTTATAATGAAGTGAAACATCCATTTATATGATTTTTAAGCAGTTTGAAAGAAGTGAAGTAAACGCCATTTTACACTCACTAGGGGCTAGAAAATCGAAATTCTTGACTTTTTGAAACCTTAGTATTCTTGGTATATATAGGCTTATTATGATGTGATACATCCATTTATATGATTTTTATGCAGTTTGAAAGAAGTGAAGTAAACGCGATTTTACACTCACTAGGGGCTAGAAAATCGAATTTCTTGACTTGTTGAAAACTGAATATTCTTGGTATATAAAGGCTTATTATGACGTGATACATTCATTTATATGATTTTTATGCAGTTTGAAAGAAGTGAAGTA
The DNA here is from genome assembly GCA_030765065.1 of Deroplatys truncata. Classification (NCBI taxonomy): domain Eukaryota; kingdom Metazoa; phylum Arthropoda; class Insecta; order Mantodea; family Mantidae; genus Deroplatys; species Deroplatys truncata. The sequence continues at coordinate 10,177 of JAUKNL010000642.1, read as the reverse complement.
AACGCGATTTTACACTCATTAGGGGCTAGAAAATCGAAATTCTTTACTTTTTGAAAACTCAGTATTCTTGGTATATAGAGGCTTTTTATGAGGTGATACATCCATTTATATGATTTTTAAGCATTTTGAAAGAAGTGAAGTAAACCTGATTTTACACTCACTAGGGGCTAGAAATTCGAATTTCTTGTCTTGTTGAAAACTTAGTATTCTTGGTATATATAGGCTGACTATGACGTGAAACCTCCATTTATATGATTTTTATGCAGTTTGAAAGAAGTGAAGTAAACGCGATTTTACACTCACTAGTGGCTAGAAAATCGAATTTCTTGACTTTTTGAAAACTCAGTATTTTGGTATATATAGGCTTGTTATGACGTGAAACAACCATTTATATGATTTTTTCGAAGTTTGAAAGAAGTAAAGTAAACGCGATTTTACACTCACTAGGGACTAGAAAATCGATTTTCTTGACTTGTTGAAAACTCAATTATCTGGGTATATATAGGCTTATCATGAGGTGATACATCCGTTTATATGATTTTTAGGCAGTTTGAAAGAAGTGAAGTAAACGCGATTGTACACTCACTAGGGGCTAGAAAATGGAATTTCTTGACTTGTTAAAAACTCAATATTCTTGGTATATACAGGCTTATTATGAGGTGATACATCCGTTTATATGATTTTTAGGCAGTTTGAAAGAAGTGAAGTAAACGCGATTTTACACCCACTAGGGGCTAGAAAATCGAATTTCTTGACTTTTTAAACACTCAGTATTCTTGGGACATATAGGCTTATTATGACGTGAAACAACCACTTATATGATTTTTTCGAAGTTTGAAAGAAGTGAAGTAAACGCGATTTTACACTCACTAGTGGGTAGAAAATCGATTTTCTACTTTTTGAAAACTCAGCATTTTTGGTATATAAAGGCTTATTATAAGTTAATACATCGATTTATATAATTTTTAAGCAGTTTGAAAGAATTGAAGTGATCGCGATTTTACACTCACTAGTGGCAAGAAAATCGAATTTCTTGACTTTTTAAAAACCTAGTTATCTTGGTATATATAGGCTTACTATGACGTGAAACAACCATTTATATGTTTTTCAAGCAGTTTGAAAGAAGTGAAGTAAACGCGATTTTACACTCACTAGTGGCTAGAAAATCGAATTTCTTTACTTTTTAAAAACTCAGTATTCTGGTATATATAGGCTTGTTATGACGTGAAACAACCATTTATATGATTTTTTCGAAGTTTGAAAGAAGTAAAGTAAACGCGATTTTACACTCACTAGGGACTAGAAAATCGATTTTCTTGACTTGTTGAAAACTCAATTATCTGGGTATATATAGGCTTATTATGAGGTGATACATCCGTTTATATGATTTTTAGGCAGTTTGAAAGAAGTGAAGTAAACGCGATTTTACACTCACTAGGGGCTAGAAAATCGAATTTCTTGACTTTTTAAACACTCAGTATTCTTGGGTCATATAGGCTTATTATGGCGTGAAACAACCACTTATATGATTTTTTCGAAGTTTGAAAGAAGTGAAGTAAACGCGATTTTACACTCACTAGTGGCTAGAAAATCGATTTTCTACTTTTTGAAAACTCAGTATTTTTGGTATATAAAGGCTTATTATAAGTTAATACATCGATTTATATGATTTTTAAGCAGTTTGAAAGAATTGAAGTAAACGCGATTTTACACTCACTAGTGGCTAGAAAATCGAATTTCTTGACTTGTTAAAAACTCAATATTCTTGGTATATAAAGGCTTATTATAAGTTAATACATCGATATTATATGATTTTTAAGCAGTTTGAAACAAGTGAAGTAAACGCGATTTTACACTCACTAGTGGCTAGAAAATCGAATTTGTTGACTTTTTAAAAACTCAGTATTCTGGTATATATAGGCTTGTTATGACGTGAAACAACCATTTATATGATTTTTTCGAAGTTTGAAAGAAGTGAAGTAAACGCGATTTTACACTCACTAGGGTCTAGAAAATCAATTTTCTTGACTTGTTAAAAACTCAATATTCTTGGTGTATAGAGGTTTATTATAAGTTAATACATCGATTTATATGATTTTTAAGCAGTTTGAAAGAATTGAAGTAAACGCGATTTTACACTCACTAGTGGCTAGAAAATCGAATTTCTTGACTTTTTAAAAACCTAGTTATCTTGGTATATATAGGCTTATTATGACGTGAAACAACCATTTATATGATTTTTTCGAAGTTTGAAAGAAGTGAAGTAAACGCGATTTTACACTCACTAGTGGCTAGAAAATCGAATTTCTTGACTTGTTAAAAGCTCAATATTCTTGGTATATAAAGGCTTATTATAAGTTAATACATCGATTTATATGATTTTCAAGCAGTTTGGAAGAAGTGAAGTAAACGCGATTTTACACTCACTAGTGGCTAGAAAATCGAATTTCTTGACTTTTTAAAAACTCAGTATTCTGGTATATATAGGCTTGTTATGACGTGAAACAACCATTTATATGATTTTTTTGGAGTTTGAAAGAAGTAAAGTAAACGCGATTTTACACTCACTAGGGACTAGAAAATCGATTTTCTTGACTTGTTGAAAACTCAATTATCTGGGTATATATAGGCTTATTATGAGGTGATACATCCGTTTATATGATTTTTAGGCAGTTTGAAAGAAGTGAAGTAAACGCGATTTTACACTCACTAGGGGCTAGAAAATCGAATATCTTGACTTTTTAAACACTCAGTATTCTTGGGATATATAGGCTTATTATGGCGTGAAACAACCATTTATATGATTTTTTCGAAGTTTGAAAGAAGTAATGTAAACGCGATTTTACACTCACTAGGGGCTAGAAAGTCGAATTTCTTCACTTTCCAACAACTCAGTATTCTTGGTATATATGGGCTTATTATGACATGAAACAACCATTTATATGATTTTTTCGAAGTTTGAAAGAAGTGAAGTAAACGCGATTTTACACTCACTAGTGGCTAGAAAATCGATTTTCTTGACTTTTTGAAAACACAGTATTTTTGGTATATAAAGGCTTATTATAAGTTAATACATCGATTTATATGATTTTTAAGCAGTTTGAAAGAATTGAAGTATACGCGATTTTACACTCACTAGTGGCTAGAAAATCGAATTTCTTGACTTTTTAAAAACTCAGTTACCTTGGTATATATAGGCTTATTATGACGTGAAACAACCATTTATATGATTTTTAAGCAGTTTGAAAGAAGTGAAGTAAACGCGATTTTACACTCACTAGGGGCTAGAAAATCGAAATTCTTAACTTTTTGAAAACTCAGTATTCTTGGTATATAGAGGCTTTTTATGAGGTGATACATCCTTTTATATGATTTTTAAGCAGTTTGAAAGAAGTGAAGTAAACCTGATTTTACACTCACTGGGGGCTAGAAATTCGAATTTCTTGACTTGTTGAAAATTTAGTATTCTTGGTATATATAGGCTTATTATGACGTGAAACGTCCATTTATATGATTTTTATGCAGTTTGAAAGAAGTGAAGTAAACGCGATTTTACTCTCACTAGGGGCTAGAAAATTGAATTTCTTGACTTGTTGAAAACTCAATATTCATGGTATATGTAGGCTTAAAATGAGGTGATACATCCATTTATATGATTTTTAAGCAGTTTGAAAGAAGTGAAGTAAACGCGATTTTACACTCACTAGGGGCTAGAAAATCGAAATTCTTGACTTTTTGAAAACTTAGTATTCTTGGTATATGTAGGCTTATTATGAGGTGATACATCCATTTATATGATCTTTAAGCAGTTTGAAAGAAGTGAAGTAAACGCGATTTTACACTCACTAGGGGCTAGAAAATCGAAATTGTTGACTTTTTGAAAACTCAGTATTCTTGGTATATAGAGACTTTTTATGAGGTGATACATTCATTTATATGATTTTTAAGCAGTTTGTAAGAAGTGAAGTAAACGTGATTTTACACTCACTGGGGGCTAGAAAATCGAATTTCTTGACTTGTTGAAAACTTAGTATTCTTGGTATATATATAGGCTTATTATGACGTGTAACATCTATTTCTATGATTTTTATGCAGTTTGAAAGAAGTGAAGTAAACGCGATTTTACTGTCACTAGGGGCTAGAAAATTGAATTTCTTGACTTGTTGAAAACTCAATATTCTTGGTATATGTAGGCTTATAATGAAGTGAAACATCCATTTATATGATTTTTAAGCAGTTTGAAAGAAGTGAAGTAAACGCCATTTTACACACACTAGGGGCTAGAAAATCGAAATTCTTGACTTTTTGAAAACTTAGTATTCTTGGTATATATAGGCTTATTATGATGTGATACATCCATTTATATGATTTTTATGCAGTTTGAAAGAAGTGAAGTAAACGCGATTTTACACTCACTAGGGGCTAGAAAATCGAATTTCTTGACTTGTTGAAAACTGAATATTCTTGGTATATAAAGGCTTATTATGACGTGATACATTCATTTATATGATTTTTAAGCAGTTTGAAAGAAGTGAAGTAAACGCGATTTTACACTCACTAGGGGCTAGAAAATCGAAATTCTTGACTTTTTGAAAACTTAGTATTCTTGGTATATATAGGCTTATTATGAGGTGATACATCCATTTATATGATATTTAAGCAGTTTGAAAGAAGTGAAGTAAACGCGATTTTACACTCACTAGGGGCTAGAAAATCGAATTTCTTGTCTTTTTGAGATCTCAGTATTCTTGGAATATATACGCTTATTATGACGTGAAACCTCCATTTATATGATTTTTATGCAGTTTGATAGAAGGAAAGTAAACGCGATTTTACGCTCACCAGGGGCCAAAATATCGAATTTCTTGACTTGTTGAAAACTGAGTTCTCTTGGTATATAGATGCTTATTATGAGGTGATACATACATTTATATGATTTTTAAGCGGTTTGAAAGAAGTGAAGTAAACGTGATTTTACACACACTAGGGGCTAGAAAATCGAAATTCTTGACTTTTTGAAAACTTAGTATTCTTGGTATATATAGGCTTATTATGAGGTGATACATCCATTTATATGATATTTAAGCAGTTTGAAAGAAGTGAAGTAAACGCGATTTTACACTCACTAGGGGCTAGAAAATCGAATTTCTTGTCTTTTTGAGACCTCAGTATTCTTGGAATATATATGCTTATTATGACGTGAAACCTCCATTTATATGGTTTTTATGCAGTTTGAAAGAAGAGAAGTAAACGCGATTTTACACTCACTAGGGGCTAGAAAATCGAAATTCTTGACTTTTTGAAAACTCAGTATTCTTGGTATATAGAGGCTTTTTATGAGGTGATACATCCTTTTATATGATTTTTAAGCAGTTTGAAAGAAGTGAAGTAAACCTGATTTTACACTCACTAGGGGCTAGAAATTCGAATTTCTTGACTTGTTGAAAATTTAGTATTCTTGGTATATATAGGCTTATTATGACGTGAAACGTCCATTTATATGATTTTTATGCAGTTTGAAAGAAGTGAAGTAAACGCGATTTTACTCTCACTAGGGGCTAGAAAATTGAATTTCTTGACTTGTTGAAAACTCAATATTCATGGTATATGTAGGCTTATAATGAGGTGATACATCCATTTATATGATTTTTAAGCAGTTTGAAAGAAGTGAAGTAAACGCGATTTTACTCTCACTAGGGGCTAAAAAATTGAATTTCTTGACTTGTTGAAAACTCAATATTCATGGTATATGTAGGCTTATAATGAGGTGATACATCCATTTATATGATTTTTAAGCAGTTTGAAAGAAGTGAAGTAAACGCGAGTTTACACTCACTAGGGGCTAGAAAATCGAAATTCTTGACTTTTTGAAAACTTAGTATTCTTGGTATATGTAGGCTTATTATGAGGTGATACATCCATTTATATGATCTTTAAGCAGTTTGAAAGAAGTGAAGTAAACGCGATTTTACACTCACTAGGGGCTAGAAAATCGAAATTCTTGACTTTTTGAAAACTCAGTATTCTTGGTATATAGAGACTTTTTATGAGGTGATACATTCATTTATATGATTTTTAAGCAGTTTGTAAGAAGTGAAGTAAACGTGATTTTACACTCACTGGGGGCTAGAAAATCGAATTTATTGACTTGTTGAAAACTTAGTATTCTTGGTATATATACAGGCTTATTATGACGTGAAACATCTATTTATATGATTTTTATGCAGTTTGAAAGAAGTGAAGTAAACGCGATTTTACTGTCACTAGGGGCTAGAAAATTGAATTTCTTGACTTGTTGAAAACTCAATATTCTTGGTATATGTAGGCTTATAATGAAGTGAAACATCCATTTATATGATTTTTAAGCAGTTTGGAAGAAGTGAAGTAAACGCCATTTTACACTCACTAGGGGCTAGAAAATCGAAATTCTTGACTTTTTGAAACCTTAGTATTCTTGGTATATATAGGCTTATTATGATGTGATACATCCATTTATATGATTTTTATGCAGTTTGAAAGAAGTGAAGTAAACGCGATTTTACACTCACTAGGGGCTAGAAAATCGAATTTCTTGACTTGTTGAAAACTGAATATTCTTGGTATATAAAGGCTTATTATGACGTGATACATTCATTTATATGATTTTTATGCAGTTTGAAAGAAGTGAAGTAAACGCGATTTTACACTCATTAGGGGCTAGAAAATCGAAATTCTTTACTTTTTGAAAACTCAGTATTCTTGGTATATAGAGGCTTTTTATGAGGTGATACATCCATTTATATGATTTTTAAGCATTTTGAAAGAAGTGAAGTAAACCTGATTTTACACTCACTAGGGGCTAGAAATTCGAATTTCTTGTCTTGTTGAAAACTTAGTATTCTTGGTATATATAGGCTGACTATGACGTGAAACCTCCATTTATATGATTTTTATGCAGTTTGAAAGAAGTGAAGTAAACGCGATTTTACACTCACTAGTGGCTAGAAAATCGAATTTCTTGACTTTTTGAAAACTCAGTATTTTGGTATATATAGGCTTGTTATGACGTGAAACAACCATTTATATGATTTTTTCGAAGTTTGAAAGAAGTAAAGTAAACGCGATTTTACACTCACTAGGGACTAGAAAATCGATTTTCTTGACTTGTTGAAAACTCAATTATCTGGGTATATATAGGCTTATCATGAGGTGATACATCCGTTTATATGATTTTTAGGCAGTTTGAAAGAAGTGAAGTAAACGCGATTGTACACTCACTAGGGGCTAGAAAATGGAATTTCTTGACTTGTTAAAAACTCAATATTCTTGGTATATACAGGCTTATTATGAGGTGATACATCCGTTTATATGATTTTTAGGCAGTTTGAAAGAAGTGAAGTAAACGCGATTTTACACTCACTAGGGGCTAGAAAATCGAATTTCTTGACTTTTTAAACACTCAGTATTCTTGGGACATATAGGCTTATTATGACGTGAAACAACCACTTATATGATTTTTTCGAAGTTTGAAAGAAGTGAAGTAAACGCGATTTTACACTCACTAGTGGGTAGAAAATCGATTTTCTACTTTTTGAAAACTCAGCATTTTTGGTATATAAAGGCTTATTATAAGTTAATACATCGATTTATATAATTTTTAAGCAGTTTGAAAGAATTGAAGTGATCGCGATTTTACACTCACTAGTGGCAAGAAAATCGAATTTCTTGACTTTTTAAAAACCTAGTTATCTTGGTATATATAGGCTTACTATGACGTGAAACAACCATTTATATGTTTTTCAAGCAGTTTGAAAGAAGTGAAGTAAACGCGATTTTACACTCACTAGTGGCTAGAAAATCGAATTTCTTTACTTTTTAAAACTCAGTATTCTGGTATATATAGGCTTGTTATGACGTGAAACAACCATTTATATGATTTTTTCGAAGTTTGATAGAAGTAAAGTAAACGCGATTTTACACTCACTAGGGACTAGAAAATCGATTTTCTTGACTTGTTGAAAACTCAATTATCTGGGTATATATAGGCTTATTATGAGGTGATACATCCGTTTATATGATTTTTAGGCAGTTTGAAAGAAGTGAAGTAAACGCGATTTTACACTCACTAGGGGCTAGAAAATCGAATTTCTTGACTTTTTAAACACTCAGTATTCTTGGGTCATATAGGCTTATTATGGCGTGAAACAACCACTTATATGATTTTTTCGAAGTTTGAAAGAAGTGAAGTAAACGCGATTTTACACTCACTAGTGGCTAGAAAATCGATTTTCTACTTTTTGAAAACTCAGTATTTTTGGTATATAAAGGCTTATTATAAGTTAATACATCGATTTATATGATTTTTAAGCAGTTTGAAAGAATTGAAGTAAACGCGATTTTACACTCACTAGTGGCTAGAAAATCGAATTTCTTGACTTGTTAAAAACTCAATATTCTTGGTATATAAAGGCTTATTATAAGTTAATACATCGATATTATATGATTTTTAAGCAGTTTGAAACAAGAGAAGTAAACGCGATTTTACACTCACTAGTGGCTAGAAAATCGAATTTGTTGACTTTTAAAAACTCAGTATTCTGGTATATATAGGCTTGTTATGACGTGAAACAACCATTTATATGATTTTTTCGAAGTTTGAAAGAAGTGAAGTAAACGCGATTTTACACTCACTAGGGTCTAGAAAATCAATTTTCTTGACTTGTTAAAAACTCAATATTCTTGGTGTATAGAGGTTTATTATAAGTTAATACATCGATTTATATGATTTTTAAGCAGTTTGAAAGAATTGAAGTAAACGCGATTTTACACTCACTAGTGGCTAGAAAATCGAATTTCTTGACTTTTTAAAAACCTAGTTATCTTGGTATATATAGGCTTATTATGACGTGAAACAACCATTTATATGATTTTTTCGAAGTTTGAAAGAAGTGAAGTAAACGCGATTTTACACTCACTAGTGGCTAGAAAATCGAATTTCTTGACTTGTTAAAAGCTCAATATTCTTCGTATATAAAGGCTTATTATAAGTTAATACATCGATTTATATGATTTTCAAGCAGTTTGAAAGAAGTGAAGTAAACGCGATTTTACACTCACTAGTGGCTAGAAAATCGAATTTCTTGACTTTTTAAAAACTCAGTATTCTGGTATATATAGGCTTGTTATGACGTGAAACAACCATTTATATGATTTTTTTGGAGTTTGAAAGAAGTAAAGTAAACGCGATTTTACACTCACTAGGGACTAGAAAATCGATTTTCTTGACTTGTTGAAAACTCAATTATCTGGGTATATATAGGCTTATTATGAGGTGATACATCCGTTTATATGATTTTTAGGCAGTTTGAAAGAAGTGAAGTAAACGCGATTTTACACTCACTAGGGGCTAGAAAATCGAATATCTTGACTTTTTAAACACTCAGTATTCTTGGGATATATAGGCTTATTATGGCGTGAAACAACCATTTATATGATTTTTTCGAAGTTTGAAAGAAGTGAAGTAAACGCGATTTTACACTAACTAGTGGCTAGAAAATCGATTTTCTACTTTTTGAAAACTCAGTATTTTTGGTATATAAAGGCTTATTATAAGTTAATACATCGATTTATATGATTTTTAAGCAGTTTGAAAGAATTGAAGTAAACGCGATTTTACACTCACTAGTGGCTAGAAAATCGAATTTCTTGACTTTTTAAAAACCTAGTTATCTTGGTATATATAGGCTTATTATGACGTGAAACAACCATTTATATGATTTTTAAGCAGTTTGAAAGAAGTGAAGTAAACGCGATTTTACACTCACTAGTGGCTAAAAAATCGAATTTCTTGACTTGTTAAAAACTCAAAATTCTTGGTATATACAGGCTTATTATGAGGTGATACATCCATTTATATGATTTTTAGGCAGTTTGAAAGAACTGAAGTAAACGCGATTTTACACTCACTAGTGGCTAGAAAATCGAATTTCTTGACTTTTTAAAAACTCAGTATTCTGGTATATATAGGCTTGTTATGACGTGAAACAACCATTTATATGATTTTTTCGAAGTTTGAAAGAAGTAATGTAAACGCGATTTTACACTCACTAGGGGCTAGAAAATCGATTTTCTTGACTTGTTAAAAACTCAATATTCTTGGTATATACAGGCTTATTATAAGGTGATACATCCATTTATA
>JAUKNL010000641.1:0-110595 GCA_030765065.1 Deroplatys truncata | reverse complement strand
TTCTTGACTTAAGTTAACTCACTTTTATAGCTATTTAAAGGTGTATTATGGTGTGATATGTTCATTTATATGTCCTTTCCGCAGTTTGAAAAAAGTCAAGAAAACACGATTTTAGGGTCAGTAGGGAGTAAAATTTCTTATTTCATGACTTAACGTAAACTCACTTTTATTGCTATTTAAAGGTGTATTGAGCTGTCATATGTCCATATATATGCCTTATCCGCACTTTTACAAAGTCGAGAAAACACGACTTTACGCTCACGAGAGTAAAAATTCTTATTTCATGACTTAACGTAAACTGACTATTATTGCTATTTAAAGGTATATTATGCTGTGATATGTCCATTTATATGGCTTATCCGCAGTTTGAAAAAAGTCAAGAAAACACGATTTTACGTTCAGTAGAGAGTAAAATTTCTTATTTCATGACTTAACGTAAACTCACTTTTATTGTTATTTAAAGGTGTATTGAGGTGACATATGTCCATATATATGCCTTATCCGCACTTTAACAAAGTCGAGAAAACACGATTTTACGCTCACGAGAGAGTAAAAGTTCTTATTTCATGAATTAACGTAAACTAACTATTATTGCTATTTAAAGGTATATTATGCTGTGATATGTCCATTTATATAACTTTTCCGCACTTTAAGCAAAGGCAACAAAAACGATTTTACGCTCATTAGAGAGTAAAAATATTTATTTTATGACTCAATGTAAACTCACTATTATTGATATTTAAAGGTTTTGTATGGTGTGACAGGTCCATTTATATGACTTTTCCGCAGTTTGAACAAAGTCGAGAAAACACGATTTTACACTCACTACAGGCCAGAAAGTTCTTACCTCATGACTTAAAGTAAACTCAGTTTTATTGCTATTTAAAGGTGAATTAAGGTGTGCTATGTCCATCTATATCCATTTTCCGCACTTTGAACAAAGTCGGGTAAACCCGACTTCACGCTCACTAGAGAGTAAAAATTCTTATTTCATGACTTAACGTAAACTTTCTTTTATTGCTATTTAAAGGTGTATTATGGTGTGATATGTCCATTTATATGACTTTTCCACGCTTTGAAAAAAGTCAAGAAAACACGATTTTGCTGTCACTAGAGAGTAAAGATTTTTATTTCATGACTTAATGTAAACTCACTTTTATTGCTATTTAAATGTGTATTATGGTGTGATATGTCCATTTATATGACTTTTCCGCACTTAGATCAAAGTCGAGAAAACACGATTTAACGCTCACTAGAGAGTAAAAATATTTATTTCATGACTTAATGTAAACTCACTTTTATTGCTATTTAAAGGTGTATTATGGTGTGATATGTCCATTTTATATGACTTTTCCGCAATTTGAACAAAATCGAGAAAACACGATTTTATGCTCAGTAGAAGCCAAAAATTCTTATTTCATGACTTAACTCTAACTCACTTTTATTGCTTTTAAAAGGTGTATTATTGTGTGATGTGTCCATTTATATGCATTTTCCGCTCTTTGAATAAAGTCGAGAAAACACGATTTTACGCTCACTAGAGAGTAAAATTTCTTATTTCATGACTTAACGTAAGCTCACTTTTATTGCTGTTTAAAGGTGTATTAAGTTGTGATAGGTCCATTTATATTTCATTTCCGCATTTTGAGCAAAGGCAACAAAAAAAGATTTTATGCTCACTAGAGAGAAAAATATTTATTTTATGATTCAATGTAAACTCACTATTATTGCTATTTAAAGGTTTTATATGGTGTGACATGTCCATTTATGACTTTTCCGCACTTTGAACAAAGTCGAGAGAACACGATTTTACACTCACTAGAGGCCAGAAATTCTTACTTCATGACTTAACGTAAACTCACTTTTATTGCTATTTAAGGGTGAATTAAGGTGTTGTATGTCCATCTATATGCATTTCCCGCACTTTGAACAAAGTCGGGTAAACACGACTTCACGCTCACTAGAGAGTAAAAATTCTTATTTCATGACTTAACGTAAACTTTCTTTTATTGCTATTTATAGGTGTATTATGGTGTGATATGTCCATTTATATGACTTTTCCACGCTTTGAATAAAGTCAAGAAAACACGATTTTACTCTCACTAGAGAGTAAAAAGTTTTATTTCTTGACTTAACGTAATCTCACTTTTATTGCTATATATAGGTGTATTATGGTGTGATATGTCCATTTATATGCCTTTTGCGCACTTTGAACAAAGGCAACACAGCACGATTTTACGCTCTCTAGAGAGTAAAAATTCTTATTTCATGACTTAACGTAAACTCACTTTTATTGGTCTTTAAAGGTGTATTATGGTGTGATATGTCCATTTATATGAACTTTTCCGCACTTTGAACAAAGGCAACAAAACACGATTTTACGCTCACTAGAGAGTAAAAATATTTATTTCATGACTTAATGTAAACTCACTTTTATTACTATTTAAAGTGTATCATGGTGTGATATGTCCATTTATATGACCTTTCCGCACTTTGATCAAAGTCGAGAAAACACGATTTTATACTCACTAGAGGCCAAAAATTCTTATTTCATGACTTAACTTAAACTCACTTTTATTGTTTTTTAAAGGTGTATTATTGTGTGATGTGTCCATTTATAGGCCTTTTCCGCACTTTGAACAAAGTCGAGAAAACACGATTTTACGCTGACTAGAGAGTAAAAATTCTTATTTCTTGACTTAACGTAAACTCACTTTTGTTGCTATTTAACGGTGTATTAAGGTGTGATACGTCCATTTATATGCCTTTTCCGCACTATGAACAAAGTCGAGAAAACACGATTTTATGCTCACTAGAGGCCAAAAATTCCTATTTCATGACTTAACTTAAACTCACTTTTATTGCTTTTTAAAGGTGTATTATTGTGTGATGTTTCCATTTATATGCCTTATCCGCACTTTGAACAAACTCGAGAAATCACGATTTTACGCTCACTAGAGGCCAGAATTTCTTATTTCATGACTTAACGTAAACTCACTTTTATTGCTATTTAAGGGTTTATTAAGGTGTGATATGTCCGTTTATATGCGTTTTCCGCACTTTGAACAAAGTCGAGAAAACACGATTTCACGCTCACTAGAGAGTAAAAATTTTTATTTCATGACTAAATGTAAACTCACTTTTATTGCTATATAAATGTGTATTATGGTGTGATATTTGCATTTATATGCCTTTTCCGCACTTTTGAACAAAGTCGAGAAAACACGATTTTACGCTCACTAGAGAGTAAAAATTCTTATTTCATGACTTAACGTAAACTCACTTTTATTGCTATTTAAAGGTTTATTAAGGTGTGATATGTCCATTTATATGAATTTTCCGCACTTTGAGCAAAGGCAACCAAAAACGATTTTATGCTCACTAGAGAAAAAAATATTTATTTTATGATTCAATGTAAACTCACTATTATTGCTATTTAAAGGTTTTGTATGGTGTGACATGTCCATTTATATGACTTTTCCGCACTTTGAACAAAGTCGAGAGAACACGATTTTACACTCACTAGAGGCCAGAAATTCTTACTTCATGACTTAACGTAAACTCACTTTTATTGCTATTTAAAGGTGAATTAAGGTGTTCTATGTCCATCTATATGCATTTTCCGCACTTTGAACAAAGTCGGGTAAACACGACTTCACGCTCACTAGAGAGTAAAAATTCTTATTTCATGACTTAACGTAAACTTTCTTTTATTGTTATTTATAGGTGTATTATGGTGTGATATGTCCATTTATATGACTTTTCCACGCTTTGAAAGAAGTCAAGAAAACACGATTTTACTCTCACTAGAGAGTAAAAAGTTTTATTTCTTGACTTAACGTAAACTCACTTTTATTGCTATATAAAGGTGTATTATGGTGTGATATGTCCATTTATATGCCTTTTTCGCACTTTGAACAAAGGCAACAAAAACCGATTTTACGTTCACTAGAGAGTAAAATTTCTTATTTCATGACTTAACGTAAACTGACTTTTATTGCTATTTAAAGGTGTATTATGGTGTGACATGTCCATTTATATGCCTTTACCGCACTTTGAACAAACTCGATAAATCACGATTTTACGCTCACTAGAGGCCAGAATTTGTTATTTCATGACTAAACGTAAACTCACTTTTATTGCTATTTAAAGGTTTATTAAGGTGTGATATGTCCATTTATATGACTTTTCCGCACTTTGAAAAAAGTCGAGAAAACACGATGTTACGCTCACCAGAGGCCAGAAATTAATATTTCATGACTTAACGTAAACTCACTATTATTGCTATTTAAAGGTGTATTATGGTGTGATATGTCTATTTATATGACTTTTCCGCACTTTGAACAAAGGCAGCAAAACACGATGTTACGCTCACCAGAGAGTAACAATTCTTATTTCCTGACTTAAGTTAACTCACTTTTATAGCTATTTAACGGTGTATTATGGTGTGATATGTCCATTTATATGTCTTTTCCGCAGTTTGAAAAAAGTCAGGAAAACACGATTTTAGTGTCAGTAGAGAGTAATATTTCTTATTTCATGACTTAATGTAAACTCACTTTTATTGCTTTATAAATGTGTATTATGGTGTGATATTTGCATTTATATGCCTTTTCCGCACTTTGAACATAGTCGACAAAACACGATTTTACACTCACTAGTGAGTAAAAATTCTTATTTCATGACTTAACGTAAACTCACTTTTATTGCTATTTAAAGGTTTATTAAGGTGTGATATGTCCATTTATATGAATTTTCCGCGCTTTGAACAAAGGCAGCAAAACACGATGTTACGCTCACCAGAGAGTAAAAATTCTTATTTCATGACTTAAAATAACTCACTTTTATAGCTATTTAAAGGTGTATTATGGTGTGATATGTCCATTTATATGTCCTTTCCGCAGTTTGAAAAAAGTCAAGAAAACACGATTTTAGGGTCAGTAGGGAGTAAAATTTCTTATTTCATGACTTAACGTAAACTCACTTTTATTACTATTTAAAGGTGTATTGAGCTGTCATATGTCCATATATATGCCTTATCCGCACTTTAACAAAATCGAGAAAGCACGACTTTACGCTCACGAGAGTAAAAATTCTTATTTCATGACTTAACGTAAACTGACTATTATTGCTATTTAAAGGTATATTATGCTGTGATATATCCATTTATATGACTTTTACGCACTTTGAGCAAAGGCAACAAAAAACGATTTTTCGCTCACTAGAGAGTAAAAATATTTATTTTATGACTCAATGTAAACTCACTATTATTGCTATATAAATGTGTATTATGGTGTGATATTTGCATTTATATGCCTTTTCCGCACTTTGAACATAGTCGAGAAAACACGATTTTACGCTCACTAGTGAGTAAAAATTCTTATTTCATGACTTAACGTAAACTCACTTTTATTGCTATTTAAAGGTTTATTAAGGTGTGATATGTCCATTTATATGAATTTTCCGCACTTTGAACAAAGGCAGCAAAACACGATGTTACGCTCACCAGAGAGTAAATATTCTTATTTCATGACTTAACGTAAACTCACTTTTATTGCTATTTAAAGGTTTATTAAGGTGTGATATGTCCATTTATATGTCCTTTCCGCAGTTTGAAAAAAGTCAAGAAAACACGATTTTAGGGTCAGTAGGGAGTAAAATTTCTTATTTCATGACTTAACGTAAACTCACCTTTATTGCTTTTTAAAGGTGTATTATCGTGTGACATGTCCATTTGTATGCCTTTACCGCACTTTGAACAAACTCGATAAATCACGATTTTACGCTCACTAGAGGCCAGAATTTGTTATTTCATGACTAAACGTAAACTCACTTTTATTGCTATTTAAAGGTTTATTAAGGTGTGATATGTCCATTTATATGACTTTTCCGCACTTTGAAAAAAGTCGAGAAAACACGATTTTACACTCACTAGACAGTAAAAAATCTTTTTTATGATTAAACGTAAACTTATTTTTTTGCAATTTAAAGGTGTATTATGGTGTGATATTTCCATTTATATGAATTTTCCGCATTTTGACCAAAGTCGAGAAAACACGATGTTACGCTCACCAGAGGCCAGAAATTCTTATTTCATGACTTAACGTAAACTGACTATTATTGCTATTTAAAGGTATATTATGCTGTGATACATCCATTTATATGACTTTTCCGCACTTTGAACAAAGGCAACAAAAAACGATTTTTCGCTCACTAGAGAGTAAAAATATTTATTTTATGACTCAATGTAAAGTCACTATTATTGCTATTTAAAGGTTTTTTATGGTGTGACATGTCCATTTATATGACTTTTTCGCAGTTTGAACAAAGTCGTGAAAACACGATTTTACACTCACTAGAGTCCAGAAATTCATGACTTAACGTAAACTCACTTTTATTGCTATTGAAAGGTGAATTAAGGGGTGATATGTCTATCTATATGCATTTTCCGCACTTTGAACAAAGTCGAGTAAACACGACTTCACGTTCACTAGAGAGTAAAAATTCTTATTTCATGACTTAAAGTAAACTCTCCTTTATTGCTATTTAAAGGTGTATTATGGTGTGATATGTCCATTTGTATGACTTTTCCACGCTTTGAGAAAGGTCAAGAAAGCACGCTTTTACTGTCACTAGAGAGTAAAAACTTTTATTTTATGACGTAACGTAAAATCACTTTTATTGCTATATAAAGGTGTATTATGGTGTGATATGCTCATTTATATGCCTTTTCCGCACTTTGAACAAAGGCAACACAGCACGATTTTACGCTCACTAGAGAGAAAAAATTCTTATTTCATGACTTAACGTAAGCTCACTTTTATTGGTATTTAAAGGTGTATTGAGGTGTGATATGTGCATTTATATGCCTTTTCCGCATTTTGAATAAAGGCAACAAAACAAGATTTTACGCTTACTAGAGGGTAATAATATTTATTTCATGACTTAATGTAAACTCACTTTTATTGCTATTTAAAGGTGTATTATGGTGTGATATGTCCATTTATATGACTTTTCCGCACTTTGAACAAAGGCAGCAAAACACGATGTTACGCTCTCCAGAGAGTAAAAATTCTTTTTTCATGACTTAAGTCAACTCACTTTTATAGCTATTTGAAGGTGTATTAAGGTGTGATATGTCCATTTATATGCCTTTTTCGCATTTTGAAAAAAGGCAACAAAACACGATTTTACGCTCACTAGAGAGTAATAATATTTATTTCATGGCTTAATGTAAACTCACTTTTATTGCTATTTAAAGGTGTATTATGGTGTGATATGTCCATTTATATGACTATTCCGCACTTTGAGCAAAGGCAACAAAACACGATTTTACGCTCACTAGAGAGTAAAAATTCTTATTTCATGACTTAACGTAAGCTCACTTTTATTGCTGTTTAAAGGTGTATTAAGTTGTGATATGTCCATTTATATGCCTTTTCCGCATTTTGAAAAAAACGCACCAAAACACAATTTTACGCTCACTAGAGAGTAATAATATTGATTTCTTGACTTAAAGTAAACTCACTTTTATTGCTATTAAAAGGTGTATTATGGTGTGATATGTCTATTTATATGACTTTTCCGCACTTTGAACAAAGGCAACAAAACACGATTTTACGCTCACTAGAGAGTAAAAATATTTATTTCATGACTTAATGTAAACTGAGTTTTATTGCTATTTAAAGGTGTATTATGGTGTGATATGTCCATTTATATGACTTTTCCGCATTTTGAATAAAGTGATGAAAACACTATTTTACGCTGACTAGAGAGTAAAAATTCTTATTTCATGACTTAACGTAAACTCACTTTTATTGCTATTTAAAGGTTTATTAAGGTGTGATATGTCCATTTATATGCGTTTTCCGCACTTTGAACAAAGTCGAAAAAACACGATTTCACGCTCACTAGAGAGTAAAAATTTTTATTTCATGACTTAATGTAAACTCACTTTTATTGCTATATAAATGTGTATTATGGTGTGATATTTGCAATTATATGCCTTTTCCGCACTTTGAACAAAGTCGAGAAAACACGATTTTACGCTCACTAGAGAGTAAAAATTCTTATTTCATGACTTAACGTAAACTCACTTTTATTGCTATTTAAAGGTTTATTAAGGTGTGATATGTCCATTTATATGAATTTTCCGCACTTTGAACAAAGGCAGCAAAACACGATGTTACGCTCACCAGAGAGTATAAATTCTTATTTCATGACTTAAAATAACTCACTTTTATAGCTATATGGTGTGATATGTCCATTTATATGTCCTTTCCGCAGTTTGAAAAAAGTCAAGAAAACACGATTTTAGGGTCAGTAGGGAGTAAAATTTCTTATTTCATGACTTAACGTAAACTCACTTTTATTGCTATTTAAAGGTGTATGGAGCTGTCATATGACCATATATATGCCTTATCCGCACTTTAACAAAATCGAGAAAGCACGACTTTACGCTCACGAGAGTAAAAATTCTTATTTCATGACTTAACGTAAACTGACTATTATTGCTATTTAAAGGTATATTATGCTGTGATATATCCATTTATATGACTTTTCCGCACTTTGAGCAAAGGCAACAAAAAACGATTTTTCGCTCACTAGAGAGTAAAAATATTTATTTTATGACTCAATGTAAACTCACTATTATTGCTATTTAAAGGTTTTTTTATGGTGTGACATGTCCATTTATATGACTTTTTCGCAGTTTGAACAAAGTCCAGAAAACACGATTTTACACTCACTAGAGTCCAGAAATTCATGACTTTACGTAAACTCACTTTTTTTGCTATTGAAAGGTGAATTAAGGGGTGATATGTCTATCTATATGCATTTTCCGCACTTTGAACAAAGTCGAGTAAACACGACTTCACGTTCACTAGAGAGTAAAAATTCTTATTTCATGACTTAACGTAAACTCTCTTTTATTGCTATTTAAAGGTGTATTATGGTGTGATATGTCCATTTGTATGACTTTTCCACGCTTTGAGAAAGGTCAAGAAAGCACGAGTTTACTGTCACTAGAGAGTAAAAATTTTTATTTTATGACTTAACGTAAAATCACTTTTATTGCTATATAAAGGTGTATTATGGTGTGATATGTCCATTTATATGCCTTTTCCGCACTTTGAACAAAGGCAACACAGCACGATTTTACGCTCACTAGAGAGAAAAAATTCTTATTTCATGACTTAACGTAAGCTCACTTTTATTGGTATTTAAAGGTGTATTGAGGTGTGACATGTGCATTTATATGCCTTTTCCGCATTTTGAATAAAGGCAACAAAACACGATTTTACGCTTACTAGAGGGTAATAATATTTATTTCATGACTTAATGTAAACTCACTTTTATTGCTATTTAAAGGCGTATTGTGGTGTGATATGTCCATTTATATGACTTTTCCGTACTGTGAACAAAGGCAACAAAACACGATTTTACGCTCACTAGAGAGTAAAAATATTTATTTCATGAATTAATGTAAACTCACTTTTATTGCTATTTAAAGGATTATTATGGTGTGATATGTCCATTTATATGACTTTTCCACACTTTAACAAAGTCGAGAAAACACGATTTTATGCTGAGTAGAGGCCAAAAATTCTTATTTCATGACTTAACGTAAACTCACTTTTATTGCTATTTAAAGGTATATTAAGGTGTGATATGTCCATTTATATGCCTTTTCCGCATTTTGACCAAAGTCGAGAAAACACGATGTTACGCTCACCAGAGGCCAGAAATTCTGATTTCATGACTTAACGTAAACTCACTATTATTGCTATTTAAAGGTGTATTATGGTGTGATATGTCCATTTATATGACTTTTCCGCACTTTGAACAAAGGCAGCAAAACACGATGTTACGCTCTCCAGAGAGTAAAAATTCTTTTTTCATGACTTAAGTCAACTCACTTTTATAGCTATTTGAAGGTGTATTAAGGTGTGATATGTCCATTTATATGCATTTTTCGCATTTTGAAAAAAAGCAACAAAAAACGATTTTACGCTCACTAGAGAGTAATAATATTTATTTCATGGCTTAATGTAAACTCACTTTTATTGCTATTTAAAGGTGTATTATGGTGTGATATGTCCATTTATATGACTTTTCCGCACTTTGAAAAAAGGCAACAAAACACGATTTTACGCTCACTAGAGGGTATAAATTCTTATTTCATGACTTAACGTAAGCTCACTTTTATTGCTGTTTAAAGGTGTATTAAGTTGTGATATGTCCATTTATATGGCTTTTCCGCATTTTGAAAAAACGCAGCAAAACACAATTTTACGCTCACTAGAGAGTAATAATATTGATTTCTTGACTTAAAGTAAACTCACTTTTATTGCTATTAAAAGGTGTATTATGGTGTGATATGTCCATTTATATGACTTTTCCGCACTTTGAACAAAGGCAACAAAACACTATTTTACGCTCACTAGAGAGTAAAAATATTTATTTCATGACTTAATGTAAACTGAGTTTTATTGCTATTTAAAGGTGTATTATGGTGTGATATGTCCATTTATATGACTTTTCCGCATTTTGAATAAAGTGATGAAAACACTATTTTACGCTGACTAGAGAGTAAAAATTCTTATTTCATGACTGAACGTAAACTCACTTTTGTTGCTATTTAAAGGTGTATTAACGTGTGATACGTCCATTTATATGCCTTTTCCGCACTATGAACAAAGTCGAGAAAACACGATTTTATGCTCACTAGAGGCCAAAAATTCCTATTTCATGACTTAACTTAAACTCACTTTTATTGCTTTTTAAAGGTGTATTATTGTGTGATGTTCCATTTATATGCCTTATCCGCACTTTGAACAAACTCGAGAAATCACGATTTTACGCTCACTAGAGGCCAGAATTTCTTATTTCATGACTTAACGTAAACTCACTTTTATTGCTATTTAAAGGTTTATTAAGGTGTGATATGTCCATTTATATGCGTTTTCCGCACTTTGAACAAAGTCGAGAAAACACGATTTCACGCTCACTAGAGAGTAAAAATTTTTATTTCATGACTTAATGTAAACTCACTTTTATTGCTATATAAATGTGTATTATGGTGTGATATTTGCATTTATATGCCTTTTCCGCACTTTGAACAAAGTCGAGAAAACACGATTTTACGCTCACTAGAGAGTAAAAATTCTTATTTCATGACTTAACGTAAACTCACTTTTATTGCTATTTAAAGGTATATTAAGGTGTGATATGTCCATTTATATGCCTTTTCCGCATTTTGACCAAAGTCGAGAAAACACGATGTTACGCTCACCAGAGGCCAGAAATTCTGATTTCATGACTTAACGTAAACTCACGATTATTGCTATTTAAAGGTGTATTATGTTGTGATATGTCCATTTATATGACTTTTCCGCACTTTGAACAAAGGCAGCAAAACACGATGTTACGCTCTCCAGAGAGTAAAAATTCTTTTTTCATGACTTAAGTCAACTCACTTTTATAGCTATTTGAAGGTGTATTAAGGTGTGATATGTCCATTTATATGCCTTTTTCGCATTTTGAAAAAAGGTAACAAAACACGATTTTACGCTCACTAGAGAGTAATAATATTTATTTCATGGCTTAATGTAAACTCACTTTTATTGCTATTTAAAGGTGTATTATGGTGTGATATGTCCATTTATATGACTTTTCCGCACTTTGAGCACAGGCAACAAAAAACGATTTTTCGCTCACTAGAGAGTAAAAATATTTATTTTATGACTCAATGTAAACTCACTATTATTGATATTTAAAGGTTTTTTATGGTGTGACATGTCCATTTATATGACTTTTTCGCAGTTTGAACAAAGTCGAGAAAACACGATTTTACACTCACCAGAGTCCAGAAATTCATGACTTAACGTAAACTCACTTTTATTGCTATTGAAAGGTGAATTAAGGGGTGATATGTCTATCTATATGCATTTTCCGCACTTTGAACAAAGTCGAGTAAACACGACTTCACGTTCACTAGAGAGTAAAAATTCTTATTTCATGACTTAACGTAAACTCTCTTTTATTGCTATTTAAAGGTGTATTATGGTGTGATATGTCCATTTGTATGACTTTTCCACGCTTTGAGAAAGGTCAAGAAAGCACGAGTTTACTGTCACTAGAGAGTAAAAATTTTTATTTTATGACTTAACGTAAAATCACTTTTATTGCGATATAAAGGTGTATTGTGGTGTGATATGTCCATTTATATGCCTTTTCCGCACTTTGAACAAAGGCAACACAGCACGATTTTACGCTCACTAGAGAGAAAAAATTCTTATTTCATGACTTAACGTAAGCTCACTTTCATTGGTATTTGAAGGTGTATTAAGGTGTGATATGTCCATTTATATGCCTTTTTCGTATTTTGAATAAAGGCAACAAAACACGATTTTACGCTTACTAGAGGGTAATAATATTTATTTCATGACTTAATGTAAACTCACTTTTATTGCTATTTAAAGGCGTATTGTGGTGTGATATGTCCATTTATATGACTTTTCCGTACTGTGAACAAAGGCAACAAAACACGATTTTACGCTCACTAGAGAGTAAAAATATTTATTTCATGAATTAATGTAAACTGAGTTTTATTGCTATTTAAAGGTGTATTATGGTGTGATATGTCCATTTATATGACTTTTCCGCATTTTGAATAAAGTGATGAAAACACTATTTTACGCTGACTAGAGAGTAAAAATTCTTATTTCATGACTTAACGTAAACTCACTTTTGTTGCTATTTAAAGGTGTATTAAGGTGTGATACGTCCATTTATATGCCTTTTCCGCACTATGAACAAAGTCGAGAAAACACGATTTTATGCTCACTAGAGGCCAAAAATTCCTATTTCATGACTTAACTTAAACTCACTTTTATTGCTTTTTAAAGGTGTATTATTGTGTGATGTTTCCATTTATATGCCTTATCCGCACTTTGAACAAACTCGAGAAATCACGATTTTACGCTCACTAGAGGCCAGAATTTCTTATTTATTGACTTAACGTAAACTCACTTTTATTGCTATTTAAAGGTTTATTAAGGTGTGATATGTCCATTTATATGCGTTTTCCGCACTTTGAACAAAGTCGAGAAAACACGATTTCACGCTCACTAGAGAGTAAAAATTTTTATTTCATGACTTAATGTAAACTCACTTTTATTGCTATATAAATGTGTATTATGGTGTGATATTTGCATTTATATGCCTTTTCCGCACTTTGAACAAAGTCGAGAAAACACGATTTTACGCTCACTAGAGAGTAAAAATTCTTATTTCATGACTTAACGTAAACTCACTTTTATTGCTATTTAAAGGTATATTAAGGTGTGATATGTCCATTTATATGCCTTTTCCGCATTTTGACCAAAGTCGAGAAAACACGATGTTACGCTCACCAGAGGCCAGAAATTCTGATTTCATGACTTAACGTAAACTCACTATTATTGCTATTTAAAGGTGTATTATGGTGTGATATGTCCATTTATATGACTTTTCCGCACTTTGAACAAAGGCAGCAAAACACGATGTTACGCTCTCCAGAAAGTAAAAATTCTTTTTTCATGACTTAAGTCAACTCACTTTGATAGCTATTTGAAGGTGTATTAAGGTGTGATATGTCCATTTATATGCCTTTTTCGCATTTTGAAAAAAGGCAACAAAACACGATTTTACGCTCACTAGAGAGTAATAATATTTATTTCATGGCTTAATGTAAACTCACTTTTATTGCTATTTAAAGGTGTATTATGGTGTGATATGTCCATTTATATGACTTTTCCGCACTTTGAGCAAAGGCAACAAAAACGATTTTTCGCTCACTAGAGAGTAAAAATATTTATTTTATGACTCAATGTAAACTCACTATTATTGCTATTTAAAGGTTTTTTATGGTGTGACATGTCCATTTATATGACTTTTTCGCAGTTTGAACAAAGTCGAGAAAACACGATTTTACACTCACTAGAGTCCAGAAATTCATGACTTAACGTAAACTCACTTTTATTGCTATTGAAAGGTGAATTAAGGGGTGATATGTCTATCTATATGCATTTTCCGCACTTTGAACAAAGTCGAGTAAACACGACTTCACGTTCACTAGAGAGTAAAAATTCTTATTTCATGACTTAACGTAAACTCTCTTTTATTGCTATTTAAAGGTGTATTATGGTGTGATATGTCCATTTGTATGACTTTTCCACGCTTTGAGAAAGGTCAAGAAAGCACGAGTTTACTGTCACTAGAGAGTAAAAGTTTTTATTTTATGAATTAACGTAAAATCAATTTTATTGCGATATAAAGGTGTATTATGGTGTGATATGTCCATTTATATGCCTTTTCCGCACTTTGAACAAAGGCAACACAGCACGATTTTACGCTCACTAGAGAGAAAAAATTCTTATTTCATGACTTAACGTAAGCTCACTTTTATTGGTATTTAAAGGTGTATTGAGGTGTGATATGTGCATTTATATGCCTTTTCCGCATTTTGAATAAAGGCAACAAAACACGATTTTACGCTTACTGGAGGGTAATAATATTTATTTCATGACTTAATGTAAACTCACTTTTATTGCTATTTAAAGGCGTATTGTGGTGTGATATGTCCATTTATATGACTTTTCCGTACTGTGAACAAAGGCAACAAAACACGATTTTACGCTCACTAGAAAGTAAAAATATTTATTTCATGAATTAATGTAAACTCACTTTTTTGCTATTTAAAGGATTATTATGGTGTGATATGTCCATTTATATGACTTTTCCACACTTTGAACAAAGTCGAGAAAACACGATTTTATGCTGAGTAGAGGCCAAAAATTCTTATTGCATGACTTAACGTAAACTCACATTTATTGCTATTTAAAGGTATATTAAGGTGTGATATGTCCATTTATATGCCTTTTCCGCATTTTGACCAAAGTCGAGAAAACACGATGTTACGCTCACCAGAGGCCAGAAATTCTGATTTCATGACTTAACGTAAACTCACTATTATTGCTATTTAAAGGTGTATTATGGTGTGATATGTCCATTTATATGACTTTTCCGCACTTTGAACAAAGGCAGCAAAACACGATGTTACGCTCTCCAGAGAGTAAAAATTCTTTTTTCATGACTTAAAGGAACTCACTTTTATAGCTATTTGAATGTGTATTAAGGTGTGATATGTCCATTTATATGCCTTTTTCGCATTTTGAAAAAAGGCAACAAAACACGGTTTTACGCTCACTAGAGAGTAATAATATTTATTTCATGGCTTAATGTAAACTCACTTTTATTGCTATTTAAAGGTGTATTATGGTGTGATATGTCCATTTATATGACTTTTCCGCACTTTGAGCAAAGGCAACAAAAAACGATTTTTCGCTCACTAGAGAGTAAAAATATTTATTTTATGACCCAATGTAAACTCACTATTATTGCTATTTAAAGGTTTTTTATGGTGTGACATGTCCATTTATATGACTTTTTCGCAGTTTGAACAAAGTCGAGAAAACACGATTTTACACTCACTAGAGTCCAGAAATTCATGACTTAACGTAAACTCACTTTTGTTGCTATCTAAAGGTGTATTAAGGTGTGATACGTCCATTTATATGCCTTTTCCGCACTATGAACAAAGTCGAGAAAACACGATTTTATGCTCACTAGAGGCCAAAAATTCCTATTTCATGACTTAACTTAAACTCACTTTTATTGCTTTATAAAGGTGTATTATTGTGTGATGTTTCCATTTATATGACTTATCCGCACTTTGAACAAACTCGAGAAATCACGATTTTACGCTCACTAGAGGCCAGAATTTCTTATTTCATGACTTAACGTAAACTCACTTTTATTGCTATTTAAAGGTTTATTAAGGTGTGATATGTCCATTTATATGCGTTTTCCGCACTTTGAACAAAGTCGAGAAAACACGATTTCACGCTCACTAGAGAGTAAAAATTTTTATTTCATGACTTAATGTAAACTCACTTTTATTGCTATATAAATATGTATTATGGTGTGATGTTTGCATTTATATGGCTTTTCCGCACTTTGAACAAAGTCGAGAAAACACGATTTTACGCTCACTAGAGAGTAAAAATTCTTATTTCATGACTTAACGTAAACTCACTTTTATTGCTATTTAAAGGTTTATTAAGGTGTGATATGTCCATTTATATGAATTTTCCGCACTTTGAACAAAGGCAGCAAAACACGATGTTACGCTCACCAGAGAGTATAAATTCTTATTTCATGACTTAAAATAACTCACTTTTATAGCTATTTAAAGGTGTATTATGGTGTGATATGTCCATTTATATGTCCTTTCCGCAGTTTGAAAAAAGTCAAG
Source organism: Deroplatys truncata (assembly GCA_030765065.1). NCBI lineage: Eukaryota > Metazoa > Arthropoda > Insecta > Mantodea > Mantidae > Deroplatys > Deroplatys truncata. The sequence continues at coordinate 94,238 of JAUKNL010000641.1, read as the reverse complement.
AAAACACGATTTTAGGGTCAGTAGGGAGTAAAAATTCTTATTTCATGACTTAACGTAAACTGACTATTATTGCTATTTAAAGGTATATTATGCTGTGATATGTCCATTTATATGACTTTTCCGCACTTTGAGCAAAGGCAACAAAAAACGATTTTTCGCTCACTAGAGAGTAAAAATATTTATTTTATGACTCAATGTAAACTCACTATTATTGCTATTTAAATGTTTTGTATGGTGTGACATGTCCATTTATATGACTTTTTCGCAGTTTGAACAAAGTCGAGAAAACACGATTTTACACTCACTAGAGTCCAGAAATTCATGACTTAACGTAAACTCACTTTTATTGCTATTGAAAGGTGAATTAAGGGGTGATATGTCTATCTATATGCATTTTCCGCAGTTTGAACAAAGTCGAGTAAACACGACTTCACGTTCACTAGAGAGTAAAAATTCTTATTTCATGACTTAACGTAAACTCTCTTTTATTGCTATATAAAGGTGTATTATGGTGTGATATGTCCATTTATATGCCTTTTCCGCACTTTGAACAATGGCAACACAGCACGATTTTACGCTCACTAGAGAGAAAAAATTCTTATTTCATGACTTAACGTAAGCTCACCTTTATTGGTATTTAAAGGTTTATTGAGGTGTGATATGTGCATTTATATGCCTTTTCTGCATTTTGAAAAAAGGCAACAAAACACGATTTTACGCTTACTAGAGGGTAATAATATTTATTTCATGACTTAATGTAAACTCACTTTTATTGCTATTTAAAGGCGTATTGTGGTGTGATATGTCCATTTATATGACTTTTCCGCACTGTGAACAAAGGCAACAAAACACGATTTTACGCTCACTAGAGAGTAAAAATATTTATTTCATGAATTAATGTAAACTCACTTTTTTGCTATTTAAAGGATTATTATGGTGTGATATGTCCATTTATATGACTTTTCCACACTTTGAACAAAGTCGAGAAAACACGATTTTATGCTGAGTAAAAGCCAAAAATTCTTATTTCATGACTTATTTTAAGCTCACTTTTATTGCTTTTTAAAGGTGTATTATCGTGTGATGTGTCCATTTATATGCCTTATCCGCACTTTAACAAAATCGAGAAAGCACGACTTTACGCTCACGAGAGTAAAAATTCTTATTTCATGACTTAACGTAAACTGACTATTATTGCTATTTAAAGGTATATTATGCTGTGATATATCCATTTATATGACTTTTCCGCACTTTGAGCAAAGGCAACAAAAAACGATTTTTCGCTCACTAGAGAGTAAAAATATTTATTTTATGACTCAATGTAAACTCACTATTATTGCTATTTAAAGGTTTTTTTATGGTGTGACATGTCCATTTATATGACTTTTTCGCAGTTTGAACAAAGTCCAGAAAACACGATTTTACACTCACTAGAGTCCAGAAATTCATGACTTTACGTAAGCTCACTTTTATTGCTATTGAAAGGTGAATTAAGGGGTGATATGTCTATCTATATGCATTTTCCGCACTTTGAACAAAGTCGAGTAAACACGACTTCACGTTCACTAGAGAGTAAAAATTCTTATTTCATGACTTAACGTAAACTCTCTTTTATTGCTATTTAAAGGTGTATTATGGTGTGATATGTCCATTTGTATGACTTTTCCACGCTTTGAGAAAGGTCAAGAAAGCACGAGTTTACTGTCACTAGAGAGTAAAAATTTTTATTTTATGACTTAACGTAAAATCACTTTTATTGCTATATAAAGGTGTATTATGGTGTGATATGTCCATTTATATGCCTTTTCCGCACTTTGAACAAAGGCAACACAGCACGATTTTACGCTCACTAGAGAGAAAAAATTCTTATTTCATGACTTAACGTAAGCTCACTTTTATTGGTATTTAAAGGTGTATTGAGGTGTGACATGTGCATTTATATGCCTTTTCCGCATTTTGAATAAAGGCAACAAAACACGATTTTACGCTTACTAGAGGGTAATAATATTTATTTCATGACTTAATGTAAACTCACTTTTATTGCTATTTAAAGGCGTATTGTGGTGTGATATGTCCATTTATATGACTTTTCCGTACTGTGAACAAAGGCAACAAAACACGATTTTACGCTCACTAGAGAGTAAAAATATTTATTTCATGAATTAATGTAAACTCACTTTTATTGCTATTTAAAGGATTATTATGGTGTGATATGTCCATTTATATGACTTTTCCACACTTTAACAAAGTCGAGAAAACACGATTTTATGCTGAGTAGAGGCCAAAAATTCTTATTTCATGACTTAACGTAAACTCACTTTTATTGCTATTTAAAGGTATATTAAGGTGTGATATGTCCATTTATATGCCTTTTCCGCATTTTGACCAAAGTCGAGAAAACACGATGTTACGCTCACCAGAGGCCAGAAATTCTGATTTCATGACTTAACGTAAACTCACTATTATTGCTATTTAAAGGTGTATTATGGTGTGATATGTCCATTTATATGACTTTTCCGCACCTTGAACAAAGGCAGCAAAACACGATGTTACGCTCTCCAGAGAGTAAAAATTCTTTTTTCATGACTTAAGTCAACTCACTTTTATAGCTATTTGAAGGTGTATTAAGGTGTGATATGTCCATTTATATGCCTTTTTCGCATTTTGAAAAAAGGCAACAAAAAACGATTTTACGCTCACTAGAGAGTAATAATATTTATTTCATGGCTTAATGTAAACTCACTTTTATTGCTATTTAAAGGTGTATTATGGTGTGATATGTCCATTTATATGACTTTTCCGCACTTTGAAAAAAGGCAACAAAACACGATTTTACGCTCACTAGAGAGTATAAATTCTTATTTCATGACTTAACGTAAGCTCACTTTTATTGCTGTTTATAGGTGTATTAAGTTGTGATATGTCCATTTATATGGCTTTTCCGCATTTTGAAAAAACGCAGCAAAACACAATTTTACGCTCACTAGAGAGTAATAATATTGATTTCTTGACTTAAAGTAAACTCACTTTTATTGCTATTAAAAGGTGTATTATGGTGTGATATGTCCATTTATATGACTTTTCCGCACTTTGAACAAAGGCAACAAAACACTATTTTACGCTCACTAGAGAGTAAAAATATTTATTTCATGACTTAATGTAAACTGAGTTTTATTGCTATTTAAAGGTGTATTATGGTGTGATATGTCCATTTATATGACTTTTCCGCATTTTGAATAAAGTGATGAAAACACTATTTTACGCTGACTAGAGAGTAAAAATTCTTATTTCATGACTGAACGTAAACTCACTTTTGTTGCTATTTAAAGGTGTATTAACGTGTGATACGTCCATTTATATGCCTTTTCCGCACTATGAACAAAGTCGAGAAAACACGATTTTATGCTCACTAGAGGCCAAAAATTCCTATTTCATGACTTAACTTAAACTCACTTTTATTGCTTTTTAAAGGTGTATTATTGTGTGATGTTCCATTTATATGCCTTATCCGCACTTTGAACAAACTCGAGAAATCACGATTTTACGCTCACTAGAGGCCAGAATTTCTTATTTCATGACATAACGTAAACTCACTTTTATTGCTATTTAAAGGTTTATTAAGGTGTGATATGTCCATTTATATGCGTTTTCCGCACTTTGAACAAAGTCGAGAAAACACGATTTCACGCTCACTAGAGAGTAAAAATTTTTATTTCATGACTTAATGTAAACTCACTTTTATTGCTATATAAATGTGTATTATGGTGTGATATTTGCATTTATATGCCTTTTCCGCACTTTGAACAAAGTCGAGAAAACACGATTTTACGCTCACTAGAGAGTAAAAATTCTTATTTCATGACTTAACGTAAACTCACTTTTATTGCTATTTAAAGGTATATTAAGGTGTGATATGTCCATTTATATGCCTTTTCCGCATTTTGACCAAAGTCGAGAAAACACGATGTTACGCTCACCAGAGGCCAGAAATTCTGATTTCATGACTTAACGTAAACTCACGATTATTGCTATTTAAAGGTGTATTATGTTGTGATATGTCCATTTATATGACTTTTCCGCACTTTGAACAAAGGCAGCAAAACACGATGTTACGCTCTCCAGAGAGTAAAAATTCTTTTTTCATGACTTAAGTCAACTCACTTTTATAGCTATTTGAAGGTGTATTAAGGTGTGATATGTCCATTTATATGCCTTTTTCGCATTTTGAAAAAAGGCAACAAAACACGATTTTACGCTCACTAGAGAGTAATAATATTTATTTCATGGCTTAATGTAAACTCACTTTTATTGCTATTTAAAGGTGTATTATGGTGTGATATGTCCATTTATATGACTTTTCCGCATTTTGAGCACAGGCAACAAAAAACGATTTTTCGCTCACTAGAGAGTAAAAATATTTATTTTATGACTCAATGTAAACTCACTATTATTGATATTTAAAGGTTTTTTATGGTGTGACATGTCCATTTATATGACTTTTTCGCAGTTTGAACAAAGTCGAGAAAACACGATTTTACACTCACCAGAGTCCAGAAATTCATGACTTAACGTAAACTCACTTTTATTGCTATTGAAAGGTGAATTAAGGGGTGATATGTCTATCTATATGCATTTTCCGCACTTTGAACAAAGTCGAGTAAACACGACTTCACGTTCACTAGAGAGTAAAAATTCTTATTTCATGACTTAACGTAAACTCTGTTTTATTGCTATTTAAAGGTGTATTATGGTGTGATATGTCCATTTGTATGACTTTTCCACGCTTTGAGAAAGGTCAAGAAAGCACGAGTTTACTGTCACTAGAGAGTAAAAATTTTTATTTTATGACTTAACGTAAAATCACTTTTATTGCGATATAAAGGTGTATTGTGGTGTGATATGTCCATTTATATGCCTTTTCCGCACTTTGAACAAAGGCAACACAGCACGATTTTACGCTCACTAGAGAGAAAAAATTCTTATTTCATGACTTAACGTAAGCTCACTTTTATTGGTATTTGAAGGTGTATTAAGGTGTGATATGTCCATTTATATGCCTTTTTCGTATTTTGAATAAAGGCAACAAAACACGATTTTACGCTTACTAGAGGGTAATAATATTTATTTCATGACTTAATGTAAACTCACTTTTATTGCTATTTAAAGGCGTATTGTGGTGTGATATGTCCATTTATATGACTTTTCCGTACTGTGAACAAAGGCAACAAAACACGATTTTACGCTCACTAGAGAGTAAAAATATTTATTTCATGAATTAATGTAAACTGAGTTTTATTGCTATTTAAAGGTGTATTATGGTGTGATATGTCCATTTATATGACTTTTCCGCATTTTGAATAAAGTGATGAAAACACTATTTTACGCTGACTAGAGAGTAAAAATTCTTATTTCATGACTTAACGTAAACTCACTTTTGTTGCTATTTAAAGGTGTATTAAGGTGTGATACGTCCATTTATATGCCTTTTCCGCACTATGAACAAAGTCGAGAAAACACGATTTTATGCTCACTAGAGGCCAAAAATTCCTATTTCATGACTTAACTTAAACTCACTTTTATTGCTTTTTAAAGGTGTATTATTGTGTGATGTTTCCATTTATATGCCTTATCCGCACTTTGAACAAACTCGAGAAATCACGATTTTACGCTCACTAGAGGCCAGAATTTCTTATTTATTGACTTAACGTAAACTCACTTTTATTGCTATTTAAAGGTTTATTAAGGTGTGATATGTCCATTTATATGCGTTTTCCGCACTTTGAACAAAGTCGAGAAAACACGATTTCACGCTCACTAGAGAGTAAAAATTTTTATTTCATGACTTAATGTAAACTCACTTTTATTGCTATATAAATGTGTATTATGGTGTGATATTTGCATTTATATGCCTTTTCCGCACTTTGAACAAAGTCGAGAAAACACGATTTTACGCTCACTAGAGAGTAAAAATTCTTATTTCATGACTTAACGTAAACTCACTTTTATTGCTATTTAAAGGATTATTATGGTGTGATATGTCCATTTATATGACTTTTCCACACTTTGAACAAAGTCGAGAAAACACGATTTTATGCTGAGTAGAGGCCAAAAATTCTTATTGCATGACTTAACGTAAACTCACATTTATTGCTATTTAAAGGTATATTAAGGTGTGATATGTCCATTTATATGCCTTTTCCGCATTTTGACCAAAGTCGAGAAAACACGATGTTACGCTCACCAGAGGCCAGAAATTCTGATTTCATGACTTAACGTAAACTCACTATTATTGCTATTTAAAGGTGTATTATGGTGTGATATGTCCATTTATATGACTTTTCCGCACTTTGAACAAAGGCAGCAAAACACGATGTTACGCTCTCCAGAGAGTAAAAATTCTTTTTTCATGACTTAAGTGAACTCACTTTTATAGCTATTTGAAGGTGTATTAAGGTGTGATATGTCCATTTATATGCCTTTTTCGCATTTTGAAAAAAGGCAACAAAACACGATTTTACGCTCACTAGAGAGTAATAATATTTATTTCATGGCTTAATGTAAACTCACTTTTATTGCTATTTAAAGGCGTATTGTGGTGTGATATGTCCATTTATATGACTTTTCCGTACTGTGAACAAAGGCAACAAAACACGATTTTACGCTCACTAGAGAGTAAAAATATTTATTTCATGAATTAATGTAAACTCACTTTTATTGCTATTTAAAGGATTATTATGGTGTGATATGTCCATTTATATGACTTTTCCACACTTTGAACAAAGTCGAGAAAACACGATTTTATGCTGAGTAGAGGCCAAAAATTCTTATTTCATGACTTATTTTAAGCTCACTTTTATTGCTTTTTAAAGGTGTATTATCGTGTGATGTGTCCATTTATATGCCTTATCCGCACTTTAACAAAATCGAGAAAGCACGACTTTACGCTCACGAGAGTAAAAATTCTTATTTCATGACTTAACGTAAACTGACTATTATTGCTATTTAAAGGTATATTATGCTGTGATATATCCATTTATATGACTTTTCCGCACTTTGAGCAAAGGCAACAAAAAACGATTTTTCGCTCACTAGAGAGTAAAAATATTTATTTTATGACTCAATGTAAACTCACTATTATTGCTATTTAAAGGTTTTTTATGGTGTGACATGTCCATTTATATGACTTTTTCGCAGTTTGAACAAAGTCGAGAAAACACGATTTTACACTCACTAGAGTCCAGAAATTCATGAGTTAACGTAAACTCACTTTTATTGCTATTGAAACGTAAATTAAGGGGTGATATGTCTATCTATATGCATTTTCCGCACTTTGAACAAAGTCGAGTAAACATGACTTCACGTTCACTAGAGAGTAAAAATTCTTATTTCATGACTTAACGTAAACTCTCTTTTATTGCTATTTAAAGGTGTATTATGGCGTGATATGTCCATTTGTATGACTTTTCCACGCTTTGAGAAAGGTCACGAAAGCACGATTTTACTGTCACTAGAGAGTAAAAATTTTTATTTTATGACTTAACGTAAAATCACTTTTATTGCTATATAAAGGTGAATTATGGTGTGATATGTCCATTTATATGCCTTTTCCGCACTTTGAACAAAGGCAACACAGCACGATTTTACGCTCACTAGAGAGAAAAAATTCTTATTTCATGACTTAACGTAAGCTCACTTTTATTGGTATTTAAAGGTGTATTGAGGTGTGATATGTGCATTTATATGCCTTTTCCGCATTTTGAATAAAGGCAACAAAACACGATTTTACGCTTACTAGAGGGTAATAATATTTATTTCATGACTTAATGTAAACTCACTTTTATTGCTATTTAAAGGCGTATTGTGGTGTGATATGTCCATTTATATGACTTTTTCGTACTGTGAACAAAGGCAAAAAAACACGATTTTACGCTCACTAGAAAGTAAAAATATTTATTTCATGAATTAATGTAAACTCACTTTTATTGCTATTTAAAGGATTATTATGGTGTGATATGTCCATTTATATGACTTTTCCACACTTTGAACAAAGTCGAGAAAACACGATTTTATGCTGAGTAGAGGCCAAAAATTCTTATTTCATGACTTAACGTAAACTCACTTTTATTGCTATTTAAAGGTATATTAAGGTGTGATATGTCCATTTATATGCCTTTTCCGCATTTTGACCAAAGTCGAGAAAACACGATGTTACGCTCACCAGAGGCCAGAAATTCTGATTTCATGACTTAACGTAAACTCACTATTATTGCTATTTAAAGGTGTATTATGGTGTGATATATTCATTTATATGACTTTTCCGCACTTTGAACAAAGGCAGCAAAACACGATGTTACGCTCTCCAGAGAGTAAAAATTCTTTGTTCATGACTTAAGTCAACTCACTTTTATAGCTATTTGAAGGTGTATTAAGGTGTGATATGTCCATTTATATGCCTTTTTCGCATTTTGAAAAAAGGCAACAAAACACGATTTTACGGTCACTAGAGGGTAATAATATTTATTTCATGGCTTAATGTAAACTCAATTTTATTGCTATTTAAAGTTGTATTATGGTGTGATATGTCCATTTATATGACTTTTCCGCACTTTGAACAAGGCAACAAACACGATTTTACGCTCACTAGAGAGTAAAAATTCTTATTTCATGACTTAACGTAAGCTCACTTTTATTGCTGTTTAAAGGTGTATTAAGTTGTGATATGTCCATTTATATGCCTTTTCCGCATTTTGAAAAAACGCACCAAAACACAATTTTACGCTCACTAGAGAGTAATAATATTGATTTCTTGACTTAAAGTAAACTCACTTTTATTGCTATTAAAAGGTGTATTATGGTGTGATATGTCCATTTATATGACTTTTCCGCACTTTGAACAAAGGCAACAAAACACGATTTTACGCTGACTAGAGAGTAAAAATATTTATTTCATGACTTAATGTAAACTGAGTTTTATTGCTATTTAAAGGTGTATTATGGTGTGATATGTCCATTTATATGACTTTTCCGCATTTTGAATAAAGTGATGAAAACACTATTTTACGCTGACTAGAGAGTAAAAATTCTTATTTCATGACTTAACGTAAACTCACTTTTGTTGCTATTTAATGGTGTATTAAGGTGTGATACGTCCATTTATATGCCTTTTCCGCACTATGAACAAAGTCGAGAAAACAAGATTTTATGCTCACTAGAGGTCAAAAATTCCTATTTCATGACTTAACTTAAACTCACTTTTATTGCTTTTTAAAGGTGTATTATTGTGTGATGTTTCCATTTATATGCCTTATCCGCACTTTGAACAAACTCGAGAAATCACGATTTTACGCTCACTAGAGGCCAGAATTTCTTATTTCATGACTTAACGTAAACTCACTTTTATTGCTATTTAAAGGTTTATTAAGGTGTGATATGTCCATTTATATGCGTTTTCCGCACTTTGAACAAAGTCGAGAAAACACGATTTCACGCTCACTAGAGAGTAAAAATTTTTATTTCATGACTTATGTAAACTCACTTTTATTGCTATATAAATGTGTATTATGGTGTGATATTTGCATTTATATGCCTTTTCCGCACTTTGAACAAAGTCGAGAAAACACGATTTTACGCTCACCAGAGTGTAAAAATTCTTATTTCATGACTTAACGTAAACTCACTTTTATTGCTATTTAAAGGTTTATTAAGGTGTGATATGTCCATTTATATGAATTTACCGCACTTTGAACAAAGGCAGCAAAAACACGATATTACGCTCACCAGAGGGTATAAATTCTTATTTCATGACTTAAAATAACTCACTTTTATAGCTATTTAAAGGTGTATTATGGTGTGATATGTCCATTTATATGTCCCTTCCGCAGTTTGAAAAAGTCAAGAAAACACGATTTTAGGCTCAGTAGGGAGTAAAATTTCTTATTTCATGACTTAACGTAAACTCACTTTTATTGCTATTTAAAGGTGTATTGAGCTGTCATATGTCCATATATATGCCTTATCCGCACTTTAACAAAATCGAGAAAGCACGACTTTACACTCACGAGAGTAAAAATTCTTATTTCATGACTTAACGTAAACTGACTATATTGCTATTTAAAGGTATATTATGCTGTGATATGTCCATTTATATGACTTTTCCGCACTTTGAGCAAAGGCAACAAAAAACGATTTTTCGCTCACTAGAGAGTAAAAATATTTATTTTATGACTCAAGAGTAAACTCACTATTATTGCTATTTAAATGTTTTGTATGGTGTGACATGTCCATTTATATGACTTTTTCGCAGTTTGAAACAAAGTCGGGAAAACACGATTTTACACTCACTAGAGTCCAGAAATTCATGACTTAACGTAAACTCACTTTTATTGCTATTGAAAGGTGAATTAAGGGTGATATGTCTATCTATATGCATTTTCTGCAGTTTGAACAAAGTCGAGTAAACACGACTTCACGTTCACTAGAGAGTAAAAATTCTGTTCACTAGAGAGTAAAATTCTTATTTCATGACTTAACGTAAACTCTCTTTTATTGCTATTTAAAGGTGTATTATGGTGTGATATGTCCATTTGTATGACTTTTCCACGCTTTGAGAAAGGTCAAGAAAGCACGATTTTACTGTCACTAGAGAGTAAAAATTTTTATTTTATGACTTAACGTAAAATCACTTTTATTGCTATATAAAGGTGTATTATGGTGTGATATGTCCATTTATATGCCTTTTCCGCACTTTGAACAAAGGCAACACAGCACGATTTTACGCTCACTAGAGAGAAAAAATTCTTATTTCATGACTTAACGTAAGCTCACTTTTATTGGTATTTAAAGGTTTATTGAGGTGTGACATGTGCATTTATATGCCTTTTCTGCATTTTGAAAAAAGGCAACAAAACACGATTTTACGCTTACTAGAGGGTAATAATATTTATTTCATGACTTAATGTAAACTCACTTTTATTGCTATTTAAAGGCGTATTGTGGTGTGATATGTCCATTTATATGACTTTTCCGCACTGTGAACAAAGGCAACAAAACACGATTTTACGCTCACTAGAGAGTAAAAATATTTATTTCATGAATTAATGTAAACTCACTTTTTTTGCTATTTAAAGGATTATTATGGTGTGATATGTCCATTTATATGGCTTTTCCACACTTTGAACAAAGTCGAGAAAACACGATTTTATGTTGAGTAGAGGCCAAAAATTCTTATTTCATGACTTATTTTAAGCTCGCTTTTATTGCTTTTTAAAGGTGTATTATCGTGTGATGTGTCCATTTATATGCCTTTTCCGCACTTTGAACAAAGTCGAGAAAACACGATTTTACGCGCACTAGAAGCCAGAAATTCTTATTTCATGGCTTAACGTAAACTCACTTTTATTGCTATTTAAAGGTATATTAAGGTGTGATATGTCCATTTATATGCCTTTTCCGCATTTTGACCAAAGTCGAGAAAACACGATGTTAAGCTCACCAGAGGCCAGAAATTCTGATTTCATGACTTAACGTAAACTCACTATTATTGCTATTTAAAGGTGTATTATGGTGTGATATGTCCATTTATATGACTTTTCCGCACTTTGAACAAAGGCAGCAAAACACGATGTTACGCTCTCCAGAGAGCAAAAATTCTTTTTTCATGACTTAAGTCAACTCACTTTTATAGCTATTTGAAGGTGTATTAAGGTGTGATATGTCCATTTATATGCCTTTTTCGTATTTTGAAAAAAGGCAACAAAACACGATTTTACGCTCACTAGAGAGTAATAATATTTATTTCATGGCTTAATGTAAACTCACTTTTATTGCTATTTAAAGGTGTATTATGGTGTGATATGTCCATTTATATGACTTTTCCGCACTTTGAGCAAAGGCAACAAAAAACGATTTTTCGCTCACTAGAGAGTAAAAATATTTATTTTATGACTCAATGTAAACTCACTATTATTGCTATTTAAAGGTTTTTTATGGTGTGACATGTCCATTTATATGACTTTTTCGCAGTTTGAACAAAGTCGAGAAAACACGATTTTACACTCACTAGAGTCCAGAAATTCATGACTTAACGTAAACTCACTTTTATTGCTATTGAAAGGTGAATTAAGGGGTGATATGTCTATCTATATGCATTTTCCGCACTTTGAACAAAGTCGAGTAAACACGACTTCACGTTCACTAGAGAGTAAAAATTCTTATTTCATGACTTAACGTAAACTCTCTTTTATTGCTATTTAAAGGTGTATTATGGTGTGATATGTCCATTTGTATGACTTTTCCACGCTTTGAGAAAGGTCAAGAAAGCACGATTTTACTGTCACTAGAGAGTAAAAATTTTTATTTTATGACTTAACGTAAAATCACTTTTATTGCTATATAAAGGTGTATTGTGGTGTGATATGTCCATTTATATGCCTTTTCCGCACTTTGAACAAAGGCAACACATCACGATTTTACGCTCACAAGAGAGAAAAAATTCTTATTTCATGACTTAACGTAAGCTCACCTTTATTGGTATTTATAGTTGTATTGAGGTGTGATATGTGCATTTATATGCCTTTTCCGCATTTTGAAAAAAGGCAACAAAACACGATTATACGCTTACTAGAGGGTAATATTTCATGACTTAAAGTAATCTCACTTTTATTGCTATATAAAGGTGTATTATGGTGTGATATGTCCATTTATATGACTTTTCCGCACTTTGAACAAAGTCAGCAAAACACAATTTTACGCTCACTAGAGAGTAAAAATATTTATTTCATGAATTAATGTAAACTCACTTTTATTGCTATTTAAAGGTGTATTATGGTGTGAAATGTCCATTTATATGACCTTTCCGCACTTTGAACAAAGTCGAGAAAACACGATTTTATGCTAAGTAGAGGCCAAAAATTCTTATTTCATGACTTAACCTAAACTCACTTTTATTGCTTTTTAAAGGTGTATTAAGGTGTGATGTGTCCATTTATATGCCTTTTCCGCACTTTGAACAAAGTCGAGAAAACACGATTTTACGCGCACTAGAAGCCAGAAATTCTTATTTCATGGATTAACATAAACTCACTTTTATTGCTATTTTAAAGGTGTATTAAGGTGTGATATGTCCATTTATATGCCTTTTCCTCACTTTGAACAAACTCGAGAAATCACGATTTTACGCTCACTAGAGGCCAGAATTTCTTATTTCATGACTTAACGTAAACTCACTTTTGTTGCTATTTAAGGTTTATTAAGGTGTGATACGTCCATTTATGTGCCTTTTCCGCACTTTGAACAAAGTCGAGAAAACACGATTTTACGCTCACTAGTGAGTAAAAATTCTCATTTCTTGACTTAACGTAAACTCACTATTATTGATATTTAAAGGTGTATTAAGGTGTGATACGTCCATTTATATGCATTTTCCGCACTTTGAACAAAGTCGAGAAAACACGATTTTAAGCTCACTAGTGAGTAAAAATTCTTATTTCATGACTTAACGTAAACTCACTTTTATTGATATTTAAAGGTGTATTAAGGTGTGATACGTCCATTTATATGCCTTTTCCGCACTTTGAACAAAGTCGAGAAAACACGATTTTACAATCACTAGTGAGTAAAAATTCTTATTTCTTGACTTAACGTAAACTCACTTTTATTTATATTTAAAGGTGTATTAAGGTGTGATACGTCCATTTATATGCATTTTCCGCACTTTGAACAAAGTCGAGAAAACACGATTTTACGCTCACTAGTGAGTAAAAGTTCTTATTTCTTGACTTAACGTAAACTCACTTTTATTGATTTTTAAAGGTGTATTGAGGTGTGATTCGTCCATTTATGTGCATTTTCCGCACTTTGAACAAAGTCGAGAAAACACGATTTTACGCTCACTAGTGAGTAAAAATTCTTGTTTCTTGACTTAACGTAAACTCACTTTTATTGATATTTAAAGGTGTATTAAGGTGTGATACGTCCATTTATATGCATTTTCCGCACTTTGAACAAAGTCGAGAAAACACGATTTTACGCTCACTAGTGAGTAAAAATTCTTATTTCTTGACTTAACGTAAACTCACTTTTATTGATATTTAAAGGTGTATTAAGGTGTGATACGTCCATTTATATGCCTTTTCCGCACTTTGAACAAAGTCGAGAAAACACGATTTTACGCTCACTAGTGCGTAAAAATCACTAGTGCGTAAAAATTCTTATTTCTTGACTTAACATAAACTCACTTTTATTGATATTTAAAGGTGTATTAAGGTGTGATACGTCCATTTATAGGCCTTTTCCGCACTTTGAACAAAGTCGAGAAAACACGATTTTACGCTCACTAGTGAGTAAAAATTCTTATTTCTTGACTTAACGTAAACTCACTATTATTGATATTTAAAGGTGTATTAAGGTGTGATACGTCCATTTATATGCCTTTTCCGCACTTTGAACAAAGTCGAGAAAACACGATTTTACGCTCACTAGTGAGTAAAAATTGTTATTTGTTGACTTAACGTAAACTCACTTTTATTGATATTTAAAGGTGTATTAAGGTGTGATACGTCCATTTATAGGCCTTTTCCGCACTTAGAACAAAGTCGAGAAAACACGATTTTACGCTCACTAGTGAGTAAAAATTCTTATTTCTTGACTTAACGTAAACTCACTTTTATTGATATTTAAAGGTGTATTAAGGTGTGATACGTCCATTTATGTGCCTTTTACGCACTTTGAACAAAGTCGAGAAAACACGATTTTACGCTCACTAGTGCGTAAAAATTCTTACTTCTTGACTTAACGTAAACTCACTTTTATTGATATTTAAAGGTGTATTGAGGTATGATTCGTCCATTTATGTGCCTTTTCCGCACTTTGAACAAAGTCGAGAAAACACGATTTTACGCTCACTAGTGAGTAAAGGTTCTTATTTCTTGACTTAACGTAAACTCACTTTTATTGATATTTAAAGGTGTATTAAGGTGTGATACTTCCATTCATATGCCTTTTCCGCACTTTGAACAAAGTCGAGAAAACACGATTTTACGCTCACTAGTGATTAAAAATTCTTATTTCTTTACTTAACGTAAACTCACTTTTTTTGATATTTAAAGTTGTATTAAGGTGTGATACGGTCCATTTATATGCCTTTTCCGCACTTTGAACAAAGTCGAGAAAACACGATTTTACAATCACTAGTGAGTAAAAATTCTTATTTCTTGACTTAACGTAAACTCACTTTTATTTATATTTAAAGGTGTATTAAGGTGTGATACGTCCATTTATATGCATTTTCCGCACTTTGAACAAAGTCGAGAAAACACGATTTTACGCTCACTAGTGAGTAAAAGTTCTTATTTCTTGACTTAACGTAAACTCACTTTTATTAATTTTTAAAGGTGTATTGAGGTGTGATTCGTCCATTTATGTGCATTTTCCGCACTTTGAACAAAGTCGAGAAAACACGATTTTTACGCTCACTAGTGAGTAAAAATTCTTGTTTCTTGACTTAACGTAAACTCACTTTTATTGATATTTAAAGGTGTATTAAGGTGTGATACGTCCATTTATATGCATTTTCCGCACTTTGAACAAAGTCGAGAAAACACGATTTTACGCTCACTAGTGAGTAAAAATTCTTATTTCTTGACTTAACGTAAACTCACTTTTATTGATATTTAAAGGTGTATTAAGGTGTGATACGTCCATTTATATGCCTTTTCCGCACTTTGAACAAAGTCGAGAAAACACGATTTTACGCTCACTAGTGCGTAAAAATTCTTATTTCTTGACTTAACATAAACTCACTTTTATTGATATTTAAAGGTGTATTAAGGTGTGATACGTCCATTTATAGGCCTTTTCCGCACTTTGAACAAAGTCGAGAAAACACGATTTTACGCTCACTAGTGAGTAAAAATTCTTATTTCTTGACTTAACGTAAACTCACTATTATTGATATTTAAAGGTGTATTAAGGTGTGATACGTCCATTTATATGCCTTTTCCGCACTTTGAACAAAGTCGAGAAAACACGATTTTACGCTCACTAGTGAGTAAAAATTGTTATTTGTTGACTTAACGTAAACTCACTTTTATTGATATTTAAAGGTGTATTAAGGTGTGATACGTCCATTTATAGGCCTTTTCCGCACTTAGAACAAAGTCGAGAAAACACGATTTTACGCTCACTAGTGAGTAAAAATTCTTATTTCTTGACTTAACGTAAACTCACTTTTATTGATATTTAAAGGTGTATTAAGGTGTGATACGTCCATTTATGTGCCTTTTACGCACTTTGAACAAAGTCGAGAAAACACGATTTTACGCTCACTAGTGCGTAAAAATTCTTACTTCTTGACTTAACGTAAACTCACTTTTATTGATATTTAAAGGTGTATTGAGGTGTGATTCGTCCATTTATGTGCCTTTTCCGCACTTTGAACAAAGTCGAGAAAACACGATTTTACGCTCACTAGTGAGTAAAGGTTCTTATTTCTTGACTTAACGTAAACTCACTTTTATTGATATTTAAAGGTGTATTAAGGTGTGATACTTCCATTCATATGCCTTTTCCGCACTTTGAACAAAGTCGAGAAAACACGATTTTACGCTCACTAGTGATTAAAAATTCTTATTTCTTTACTTAACGTAAACTCACTTTTTTTGATATTTAAAGTTGTATTAAGGTGTGATACGTCCATTTATATGCCTTTTCCGCACTTTGAACAAAGTCGAGAAAACACGATTTTACGCTCACTAGTGAGTAAAAGTTCTTATTTCTTGACTTAACGTAAACTCACTTTTATTGATATTTAAAGGTGTATTAATTGTGTGATACGTCCATTTATATGCCTTTGCCGCACTTTGAACAAAGTCGAGAAAACACGATTTTACGCTCACTAGTGCGTAAAAATTCTTATTTCTTGACTTAACGTAAACTCACTTTTATTGATATTTAAAGGTGTATTAAGGTGTGATACGTCCATTTATAGGCCTTTTCCGCACTTTGAACAAAGTCGAGAAAACAAGATTTTACGCTCACTACGGAGTAAAAATTCTTATTTCTAGACTTAACGTAAACTCACTATTATTGATATTTAAAGGTGTATTAAGGTGTGATACGTCCATTTATATGCATTTTCCGCACTTTGAACAAAGTCGAGAAAACACGATTTTACGCTCACTAGTGAGTAAAAATTCTTATTTCTTGACTTAACGTAAACTCACTTTTATTGATATTTAAAGGTGTATTAAGGTGTGATACGTCCATTTATAGGCCTTTTCCGCACTTTGAACAAAGTCGAGAAAACACGATTTTACGCTCACTAGTGAGTAAAAATTCTTATTTCTTGACTTAACGTAAACTCAGTATTATTGATATTTAAAGGTGTATTAAGGTGTGATACGTCCATTTATATGCATTTTCCGCACTTTGAACAAAGTCGAGAAAACACGATTTTACGCTCACTAGTGAGTAAAAATTCTTATTTCTTGACTTAACGTAAACTCACTTTTATTGATATTTAAAGGTGTATTAAGGTGTGATACGTCCATTTATATGCATTTTCCGCACTTTGAACAAAGTCGAGAAAACACGATTTTACGCTCACTAGTGAGTAAAAATTCTTATTTCTTGACTTAACGTAAACTCACTTTTATTGATATTTAAAGGTGTATTAAGGTGTGATTCGTCCTTTATAGGCCTTTTCCGCACTTTGAACAAAGTCGAGAAAACAAGATTTTACGCTCACTAGTGAGTAAAAATTCTTATTTCTAGACTTAACGTAAACTCACTATTATTGATATTTAAAGGTGTATTAAGGTGTGATACGTCCATTTATATGCATGTTCCGCACTTTGAACAAAGTCGAGAAAACACTATTTTACGCTCACTAGTGAGTAAAAATTCTTATTTCTTGACTTAACGTAAACTCACTTTTATTGATTTTTAAAGGTGATTTAAGGTGTGATAAGTCCATTTATATGCCTTTTCCGCACTTTGAACAAAGTCGAGAAAACACGATTTTACGCTCACTAGTGAGTAAAATTTCTTATTTCTTGACTTAACGTAAACTCACTTTTATTGATATTTAAAGGTGTATTAAGGTGTGATACGTCCATTTATAGGCCTTTTCCGCACTTTGAACAAAGTCGAGAAAACACGATTTTACGCTCACTAGTGAGTAAAAATTCCTATTTCTTGACTTAACGTAAACTCACTTTTATTGATTTTTAAAGGTGTATTAAGGTGTGATACGTCCATTTATATGCATTTTCCGCACTTTGAACAAAGTCGAAAAAACACGATTTTACGCTCACTAGTGAGTAAAAATTCTTATTTCTTGACTTAACGTAAACTCACTTTTATTGATATTTAAAGGTGTATTAAGGTGTGATACGTCCATTTATAGGCCTTTTCCGCACTTTGAACAAAGTCGAGAAAACAAGATTTTACGCTCACTAGTGAGTAAAAATTCTTATTTCTTGACTTAACGTAAACTCATTATTATTGATATTTAAAGGTGTATTAAGGTGTGATACGTCCATTTATATGCATTTTCCGCACTTTGAACAAAGTCGAGAAAACACGATTTTACGCTCACTAGTGAGTAAAAATTCTTATTTCTTGACTTAACGTAAACTCACTTTTATTGATATTTAAAGGTGTATTAAGGTGTGATACGTCCATTTATATGCATTTTCCGCACTTTGAACAAAGTCGAGAAAACACGATTTTATGCTCACTAGTGAGTAAACATTCTTATTTCTTGACTTAACGTAAACTCACTATTATTGATATTTAAAGGTTTATTAAGGTGTGATACGTCCATTTATATGCCTTTTCCGCACTTTGAACAAAGTCGAGGAAAACACGATTTTTACGCCTCACTAGTGAGTAAAAATTCTTTTTTGTTGATTTAACGTAAACTCACTTTTATTGATATTTATAGGTGTATTAAGGAGTGATACGTCCATTTATTGGCCATTCCGCACTTTGAACAAAAGTCGAGAAAACACGATTTTACGCTCACTAGTGAGTAAAAATTCTTATTTCTTGACTTAACGTAAACCCACTTTTATTGATATTTAAAGTTGTATTGAGGTGTGATTCGTCCATTTATGTGCCTTTTCCGCACTTTGAACAAATTCGAGAAAACACGATTTTACGCTCACTAGTGAGTAAAAATTCTCATTTCTTGACTTAACGTAAACTCACTATTATTGGTATTTATAGGTGTATTAAGGTGTGATACGTCCATTTATATGCATTTTCCGCACTTTGAACAAAGTCGAGAAAACACGATTTTACGCTCACTAGTGAGTAAAAATTATTATTTCTTGACTTAACGTAAACTCACTTTTATTGATATTTAAAGGTGTATTAAGGTGTGATACGTCCATTTATAGGCCTTTTCCGCACTTTGAACAAAGTCGAGAAAACAAGATTTTACGCTCACTAGTGAGTAAAAATTCTTATTTCTAGACTTAACGTAAACTCACTATTATTGATATTTAAAGGTGTATTAAGGTGTGATACGTCCATTTATATGCATTTTCCGCACTTTGAACAAAGTCGAGAAAACACGATTTTAAGCTCACTAGTGAGTAAAAATTCTTATTTCTTGACTTAACGTAAACTCACTTTTATTGATATTTAAAGGTGTATTAAGGTGTGATACGTCCATTTATATGCATTTTCCGCACTTTGAACAAAGTCGAGAAAACACGATTTTACGCTCACTAGTGAGTAAAAATTCTTATTTCTTGACTTAACGTAAACTCACTTTTATTGATATTTAAACGTGTATTAAGGTGTGATACGTCCATTTAGTTGCCTTTTCCGCACTTTGAACAAAGTCGAGAAAACACGATTTTACGCTCACTAGTGCGTAAAAATTCTTATTTCTTGACTTAACGTAAACTCACTATTATTGATATTTAAAGGTCTATTAAGGTGGGATACGTCCATTTATATGCCTTTTCCGCACTTTGAACAAAGTCGAGAAAACACGATTTTACGCTCACTAGTGAGTAAAAATTCTTATTTGTTGACTTAACGTAAACTCACTTTTATTGATATTTAAAGGTGTATTAAGGTGTGATACGTCCATTTATGTGCCTTTTACGCACTTTGAACAAAGTCGAGAAAACACGATTTTACGCTCACTAGTGCGTAAAAATTCTTATTTCTTGACTTAACGTAAACTCACTATTATTGATATTTAAAGGTGTATTAAGGTGTGATACGTCCATTTATATGCCCTTTTCCGCACTTTGAACAAAGTCGAGAAAACATGATTTTACGCTCACTAGTGAGTAAAAATTGTTATTTGTTGACTTAACGTAAACTCACTTTTATTGATATTTAAAGGTGCATTAAGGTGTGATACGTCCATTTATAGGCCTTTTCCGCACTTTGAACAAAGTCGAGAAAACAAGATTTTACGCTCACTAGTGAGTAATAATTCTTATTTCTAGACTTAACGTAAACTCACTATTATTGATATTTAAAGGTGTATTAAGGTGTGATACGTCCATTTATATGCATTTTCCGCACTTTGAACAAAGTCGAGAAAACACGATTTTACGCTCACTAGTGCGTAAAAATTCTTACTTCTTGACTTAACGTAAACTCACTTTTATTGATATTTAAAGGTGTATTAAGGTGTGATACGTCCATTTATATGCCTTTTCCGCACTTTGAACAAAGTCGAGAAAACACGATTTTACGCTCAGTAGTGATTAAAAATTCTTATTTCTTTACTTAACGTAAACTCACTTTTATTGATATTTAAAGGTGTATTAAGGTGTGATACGTCCATTTATATGCCTTTTCCGCACTTTGAACAAAGTCGAGAAAACACGATTTTACGCTCACTAGTGAGTAAAAATTCTTATTTCTTGACTTAACGTAAACTCACTTTTATTGATATTTAAAGGTGTATTAATTGTGTGATACGTCCATTTATATGCCTTTGCCGCACTTTGAACAAAGTCGAGAAAACACGATTTTACGCTCACTAGTGCGTAAAAATTCTTATTTCTTGACTTAACGTAAACTCACTTTTATTGATATTTAAAGGTGTATTAAGGTGTGATACGTCCATTTATAGGCCTTTTCCGCACTTTGAACAAAGTCGAGAAAACACGATTTTACGCTCACTAGTGAGTAAAAATTCTTATTTCTTGACTTAACGTAAACTCAGTATTATTGATATTTAAAGGTGTATTAAGGTGTGATACGTCCATTTATAGGCCTTTTCCGCACTTTGAACAAAGTCGAGAAAACTAGATTTTACGCTCACTAGGGAGTAAAAATTCTTATTTCTAGACTTAACGTAAACTCACTATTATTGATATTTAAAGGTGTATTAAGGTGTGATACGTCCATTTATATGCATTTTCCGCACTTTGAACAAAGTCGAGAAAACACGATTTTACGCTCACTAGTGAGTAAAAATTCTTATTTCTTGACTTAACATAAACTCACTTTTATTGATATTTAAAGGTGTATTAAGGTGTGATACGTCCATTTATAGGCCTTTTCCGCACTTTGAACAAAGTCGAGAAAACACGATTTTACGCTCACTAGTGAGTAAAAATTCTTATTTCTTGACTTAACGTAAACTCAGTATTATTGATATTTAAAGGTGTATTAAGGTGTGATACGTCCATTTATATGCATTTTCCGCACTTTGAACAAAGTCGAGAAAACACGATTTTACGCTCACTAGTGAGTAAAAATTCTTATTTCTTGACTTAACGTAAACTCACTTTTGTTTATATTTAAAGGTGTATTAAGGTGTGATACGTCCATTTATATGCATTTTCCGCACTTTGAACAAAGTCGACAAATCACGATTTTACGCTCACTAGTGAGTAAAAATTCTTATTTCTTGACTTAACGTAAACTCACTTTTATTGATATTTAAAGGTGTATAAAGGTGTGATTCGTCCATTTATAGGCCTTTTCCGCACTTTGAACAAAGTCGAGAAAACAAGATTTTACGCTCACTAGTGAGTAAAAATTCTTATTTCTAGACTTAACGTAAACTCACTTTTATTGATATTTAAAGGTGTATTAAGGTGTGATACGTCCATTTATATGCATGTTCCGCACTTTGAACAAAGTCGAGAAAACACGATTTTACGCTCACTAGTGAGTAAAAATTCTTATTTCTTGACTTAACGTAAACTCACTTTTATTGATTTTTAAAGGTGTATTAAGGTGTGATAAGTCCATTTATATGCCTTTTCCGCACTTTGAACAAAGTCGAGAAAACACGATTTTAAGCTCACTAGTGAGTAAAAATTCTTATTTCATGACTTAACGTAAACTCACTTTTATTGATATTTAAAGGTGTATTAAGGTGTGATACGTCCATTTATATGCCTTTTCCGCACTTTGAACAAAGTCGAGAAAACACGATTTTACAATCCCTAGTGAGTAAAAATTCAAATTTCTTGACTTAACGTAAACTCACTTTTATTTATATTTAAAGGTGTATTAAGGTGTGATACGTCCATTTATATGCATTTTCCGCACTTTGAACAAAGTCGAGAAAACACGATATTACGCTCACTAGTGAGTAAAAGTTCTTATTTCTTGACTTAACGTAAACTCACTTTTATTGATATTTAAAGGTGTATTGAGGTGTGATTCGTCCATTTATGTGCATTTTCCGCACTTTGAACAAAGTCGAGAAAACACGATATTACGCTCACTAGTGAGTAAAAATTCTTATTTCTTGACTTAACGTAAACTCACTTTTATTGATATTTAAAGGTGTATTAAGGTGTGATACGTCCATTTATATGCATTTTCCGCACTTTGAACAAAGTCGAGAAAACACGATTTTACGCTCACTAGTGAGTAAAAATTCTTATTTCTTGACTTAACGTAAACTCACTTTTATTGATATTTAAAGGTGTATTAAGGTGTGATACGTCCATTTATATGCCTTTTCCGCACTTTGAACAAAGTCGAGAAAACACGATTTTACGCTCACTAGTGCGTAAAAATTCTTATTTCTTGACAACGTAAACTCACTTTTATTGATATTTAAAGGTGTATTAAGGTGTGATACGTCCATTTATAGGCCTTTTCCGCACTTTGAACAAAGTCGAGAAAACACGATTTTACGGTCACTAGTGAGTAAAAATTCTTATTTCTTGACTTAACGTAAACTCACTATTATTGATATTTAAAGGTGTATTAAGGTGTGATACGTCCATTTATATGCCTTTTCCGCACTTTGAACAAAGTCGAGAAAACACGATTTTACGCTCACTAATGAGTAAAAATTGTTATTTGTTGACTTAACGTAAACTCACTTTTATTGATATTTAAAGACGTATTAAGGTGTGATACGTCCATTTATAGGCCTTTTCCGCACTTAGAACAAAGTCGAGAAAACACGATTTTACGCTCACTAGTGAGTAAAAATTCTTATTTCTTGACTTAACGTAAACTCACTTTTATTGATATTTAAAGGTGTATTAAGGAGTGATACGTCCATTTATGTGCCTTTTACGCACTTTGAACAAAGTCGAGAAAACACGATTTTACGCTCACTAGTGCGTAAAAATTCTTACTTCTTGACTTAACGTAAACTCACTTTTATTGATATTTAAAGGTGTATTGAGGTGTGATTCGTCCATTTATGTGCCTTTTCCGCACTTTGAACAAAGTCGAGAAAACACGATTTTACGCTCACTAGTGAGTAAAGGTTCTTATTTCTTGACTTAACGTAAACTCACTTTTATTGATATTTAAAGGTGTATTAAGGTGTGATACGTCCATTTATATGCCTTTTCCGCACTTTGAACAAAGTCGAGAAAACACGATTTTACGCTCACTAGTGATTAAAAATTCTTATTTCTTTACTTAACGTAAACTCACTTTTATTGATATTTAAAGGTGTATTAAGGTGTGATACGTCCATTTATATGCCTTTTCCGCACTTTGAACAAAGTCGGGAAAACACGATTTTACGCTCACTAGTGAGTAAAAATTCTTATTTCTTGACTTAACGTAAACTCACTTTTATTGATATTTAAAGGTGTATTAATTGTGTGATACGTCCATTTATATGCCTTTGCCGCACTTTGAACAAAGTCGAGAAAACACGATTTTACGCTCACTAGTGCGTAAAAATTCTTATTTCTTGACTTAACGTAAACTCACTTTTATTGATATTTAAAGGTGTATTAAGGTGTGATACGTCCATTTATAGGCCTTGTCCGCACTTTGAACAAAGTCGAGAAAACAAGATTTTACGCTCACTAGGGAGTAAAAATTCTTATTTCTAGACTTAACGTAAACTCACTATTATTGATATTTAAAGGTGTATTAAGGTGTGATACGTCCATTTATATGCATTTTCCGCACTTTGAACAAAGTCGAGAAAACACGATTTTACGCTCACTAGTGAGTAAAAATTATTATTTCTTGACTTAACGTAAACTCAGTATTATTGCTATTTAAAGGTGTATTAAGGTGTGATACGTCCATTTATATGCATTTTCCGCACTTTGAACAAAGTCGAGAAAACACGATTTTACGCTCACTAGTGAGTAAAAATTCTTATTTCTTGACTTAACGTAAACTCACTTTTGTTTATATTTGAAGGTGTATTAAGGTGTGATTCGTCCATTTATAGGCCTTTTCCGCACTTTGAACAAAGTCGAGAAAACACGATTTTACGCTCACTAGTGAGTAAAATTTCTTATTTCTTGACTTAACGTAAACTCACTTTTATTGATATTTAAAGGTGTATTAAGGTGTGATACGTCCATTTATAGGCCTTTTCCGCACTTTGAACAAAGTCGAGAAAACACGATTTTACGCTCACTAGTGAGTAAAAATTCTTATTTCTTGACTTAACGTAAACTCACTTTTATTGATTTTTAAAGGTGTATTAAGGTGTGATACGTCCATTTATATGCATTTTCCGCACTTTGAACAAAGTCGAGAAAACACGATTTTACGCTCACTAGTGAGTAAAAATTCTTATTTCTTGACTTAACGTAAACTCACTTTTATTGATATTTAAAGGTGTATTAATTGTGTGATACGTCCATTTATATGCCTTTGCCGCACTTTGAACAAAGTCGAGAAAACACGATTTTACGCTCACTAGTGCGTAAAAATTCTTATTTCTTGACTTAACGTAAACTCACTTTTATTGATATTTAAAGCTGTATTAAGGTGTGATACGTCCATTTATAGGCCTTTTCCGCACTTAGAACAAAGTCGAGAAAACACGATTTTACGCTCACTAGTGAGTAAAAATTCTTATTTCTTGACTTAACGTAAACTCAGTATTATTGATATTTAAAGGTGTATTAAGGTGTGATACGTCCATTTATAGGCCTTTTCCGCACTTTGAACAAAGTCGAGAAAACTAGATTTTACGCTCACTAGGGAGTAAAAATTCTTATTTCTAGACTTAACGTAAACTCACTATTATTGATATTTAAAGGTGTATTAAGGTGTGATACGTCCATTTATATGCATTTTCCGCACTTTGAACAAAGTCGAGAAAACACGATTTTACGCTCACTAGTGAGTAAAAATTCTTATTTCTTGACTTAACATAAACTCACTTTTATTGATATTTAAAAGTGTATTAAGGTGTGATACGTCCATTTATAGGCCTTTTCCGCACTTTGAACAAAGTCGAGAAAACACGATTTTACGCTCACTAGTGAGTAAAAATTCTTATTTCTTGACTTAACGTAAACTCAGTATTATTGATATTTAAAGGTGTATTAAGGTGTGATACGTCCATTTATATGCATTTTCCGCACTTTGAACAAAGTCGAGAAAACACGATTTTACGCTCACTAGTGAGTAAAAATTCTTATTTCTTGACTTAACGTAAACTCACTTTTGTTTATATTTAAAGGTGTATTAAGGTGTGATACGTCCATTTATATGCATTTTCCGCACTTTGAACAAAGTCGACAAATCACGATTTTACGCTCACTAGTGAGTAAAAATTCTTATTTCTTGACTTAACGTAAACTCACTTTTATTGATATTTAAAGGTGTATTAAGGTGTGATTCGTCCATTTATAGGCCTTTTCCGCACTTTGAACAAAGTCGAGAAAACAAGATTTTACGCTCACTAGTGAGTAAAAATTCTTATTTCTAGACTTAACGTAAACTCACTTTTATTGATATTTAAAGGTGTATTAAGGTGTGATACGTCCATTTATATGCATGTTCCGCACTTTGAACAAAGTCGAGAAAACACGATTTTACGCTCACTAGTGAGTAAAAATTCTTATTTCTTGACTTAACGTAAACTCACTTTTATTGATTTTTAAAGGTGTATTAAGGTGTGATAAGTCCATTTATATGCCTTTTCCGCACTTTGAACAAAGTCGAGAAAACACGATTTTAAGCTCACTAGTGAGTAAAAATTCTTATTTCATGACTTAACGTAAACTCACTTTTATTGATATTTAAAGGTGTATTAAGGTGTGATACGTCCATTTATATGCCTTTCCCGCACTTTGAACAAAGTCGAGAAAACACGATTTTACAATCACTAGTGAGTAAAAATTCTTATTTCTTGACTTAACGTAAACTCACTTTTATTTATATTTAAAGGTGAATTAAGGTGTGATACGTCCATTTATATGCATTTTCCGCACTTTGAACAAAGTCGAGAAAACACGATATTACGCTCACTAGTGAGTAAAAGTTCTTATTTCTTGACTTAACGTAAACTCACTTTTATTGATATTTAAAGGTGTATTGAGGTGTGATTCGTCCATTTATGTGCATTTTCCGCACTTTGAACAAAGTCGAGAAAACACGATATTACGCTCACTAGTGAGTAAAAATTCTTATTTCTTGACTTAACGTAAACTCACTTTTATTGATATTTAAAGGTGTATTAAGGTGTGATACGTCCATTTATATGCATTTTCCGCACTTTGAACAAAGTCGAGAAAACACGATTTTACGCTCACTAGTGAGTAAAAATTCTTATTTCTTGACTTAACGTAAACTCACTTTTATTGATATTTAAAGGTGTATTAAGGTGTGATACGTCCATTTATATGCCTTTTCCGCACTTTGAACAAAGTCGAGAAAACACGATTTTACGCTCACTAGTGCGTAAAAATTCTTATTTCTTGACTTAACGTAAACTCACTTTTATTGATATTTAAAGGTGTATTAAGGTGTGATACGTCCATTTATAGGCCTTTTCCGCACTTTGAACAAAGTCGAGGAAACACGATTTTACGGTCACTAGTGAGTAAAAATTCTTATTTCTTGACTTAACGTAAACTCACTATTATTGATATTTAAAGGTGTATATAGGTGTGATACGTCCATTTATATGCCTTTTCCGCACTTTGAACAAAGTCGAGAAAACACGATTTTACGCTCACTAATGAGTAAAAATTGTTATTTGTTGACTTAACGTAAACTCACTTTTATTGATATTTAAAGACGTATTAAGGTGTGATACGTCCATTTATAGGCCTTTTCCGCACTTAGAACAAAGTCGAGAAAACACGATTTTACGCTCACTAGTGAGTAAAAATTCTTATTTCTTGACTTAACGTAAACTCACTTTTATTGATATTTAAAGGTGTATTAAGGAGTGATACGTCCATTTATGTGCCTTTTACGCACTTTGAACAAAGTCGAGAAAACACGATTTTACGCTCACTAGTGCGTAAAAATTCTTACTTCTTGACTTAACGTAAACTCACTTTTATTGATATTTAAAGGTGTATTGAGGTGTGATTCGTCCATTTATGTGCCTTTTCCGCACTTTGAACAAAGTCGAGAAAACACGATTTTACGCTCACTAGTGAGTAAAGGTTCTTATTTCTTGACTTAACGTAAACTCACTTTTATTGATATTTAAAGGTGTATTAAGGTGTGATACGTCCATTTATATGCCTTTTCCGCACTTTGAACAAAGTCGAGAAAACACGATTTTACGCTCACTAGTGATTAAAATTTCTTATTTCTTTACTTAACGTAAACTCACTTTTATTGATATTTAAAGGTGTATTAAGGTGTGATACGTCCATTTATATGCCTTTTCCGCACTTTGAACAAAGTCGGGAAAACACGATTTTACGCTCACTAGTGAGTAAAAATTCTTATTTCTTGACTTAACGTAAACTCACTTTTATTGATATTTAAAGGTGTATTAATTGTGTGATACGTCCATTTATATGCCTTTGCCGCACTTTGAACAAAGTCGAGAAAACACGATTTTACGCTCACTAGTGAGTAAAAATTCTTATTTCTTGACTTAACGTAAACTCAGTATTATTGATATTTAAAGGTGTATTAAGGTGTGATACGTCCATTTATATGCATTTTCCGCACTTTGAACAAAGTCGAGAAAACACGATTTTACGCTCACTAGTGAGTAAAAATTCTTATTTCTTGACTTAACGTAAACTCACTTTTGTTTATATTTAAAGGTGTATTAAGGTGTGATACGTCCATTTATATGCATTTTCCGCACTTTGAACAAAGTCGACAAATCACGATTTTACGCTCACTAGTGAGTAAAAATTCTTATTTCTTGACTTAACGTAAACTCACTTTTATTGATATTTAAAGGTGTATTAAGGTGTGATTCGTCCATTTATAGGCCTTTTCCGCACTTTGAACAAAGTCGAGAAAACAAGATTTTACGCTCACTAGTGAGTAAAAATTCTTATTTCTAGACTTAACGTAAACTCACTTTTATTGATATTTAAAGGTGTATTAAGGTGTGATACGTCCATTTATATGCATGTTCCGCACTTTGAACAAAGTCGAGAAAACACGATTTTACGCTCACTAGTGAGTAAAAATTCTTATTTCTTGACTTAACGTAAACTCACTTTTATTGATTTTTAAAGGTGTATTAAGGTGTGATAAGTCCATTTATATGCCTTTTCCGCACTTTGAACAAAGTCGAGAAAACACGATTTTAAGCTCACTAGTGAGTAAAAATTCTTATTTCATGACTTAACGTAAACTCACTTTTATTGATATTTAAAGGTGTATTAAGGTGTGATACGTCCATTTATATGCCTTTCCCGCACTTTGAACAAAGTCGAGAAAACACGATTTTACAATCACTAGTGAGTAAAAATTCTTATTTCTTGACTTAACGTAAACTCACTTTTATTTATATTTAAAGGTGAATTAAGGTGTGATACGTCCATTTATATGCATTTTCCGCACTTTGAACAAAGTCGAGAAAACACGATATTACGCTCACTAGTGAGTAAAAGTTCTTATTTCTTGACTTAACGT
This sequence comes from Deroplatys truncata, assembly GCA_030765065.1. Taxonomy (NCBI): domain Eukaryota; kingdom Metazoa; phylum Arthropoda; class Insecta; order Mantodea; family Mantidae; genus Deroplatys; species Deroplatys truncata. The sequence goes on along the minus strand of JAUKNL010000641.1, from coordinate 64,952 downwards.
AAACTCACTTTTATTGATATTTAAAGGTGTATTGAGGTGTGATTCGTCCATTTATGTGCATTTTCCGCACTTTGAACAAAGTCGAGAAAACACGATATTACGCTCACTAGTGAGTAAAAATTCTTATTTCTTGACTTAACGTAAACTCACTTTTATTGATATTTAAAGGTGTATTAAGGTGTGATACGTCCATTTATATGCATTTTCCGCACTTTGAACAAAGTCGAGAAAACACGATTTTACGCTCACTAGTGAGTAAAAATTCTTATTTCTTGACTTAACGTAAACTCACTTTTATTGATATTTAAAGGTGTATTAAGGTGTGATACGTCCATTTATATGCCTTTTCCGCACTTTGAACAAAGTCGAGAAAACACGATTTTACGCTCACTAGTGCGTAAAAATTCTTATTTCTTGACTTAACGTAAACTCACTTTTATTGATATTTAAAGGTGTATTAAGGTGTGATACGTCCATTTATAGGCCTTTTCCGCACTTTGAACAAAGTCGAGGAAACACGATTTTACGGTCACTAGTGAGTAAAAATTCTTATTTCTTGACTTAACGTAAACTCACTATTATTGATATTTAAAGGTGTATATAGGTGTGATACGTCCATTTATATGCCTTTTCCGCACTTTGAACAAAGTCGAGAAAACACGATTTTACGCTCACTAATGAGTAAAAATTGTTATTTGTTGACTTAACGTAAACTCACTTTTATTGATATTTAAAGACGTATTAAGGTGTGATACGTCCATTTATAGGCCTTTTCCGCACTTAGAACAAAGTCGAGAAAACACGATTTTACGCTCACTAGTGAGTAAAAATTCTTATTTCTTGACTTAACGTAAACTCACTTTTATTGATATTTAAAGGTGTATTAAGGAGTGATACGTCCATTTATGTGCCTTTTACGCACTTTGAACAAAGTCGAGAAAACACGATTTTACGCTCACTAGTGCGTAAAAATTCTTACTTCTTGACTTAACGTAAACTCACTTTTATTGATATTTAAAGGTGTATTGAGGTGTGATTCGTCCATTTATGTGCCTTTTCCGCACTTTGAACAAAGTCGAGAAAACACGATTTTACGCTCACTAGTGAGTAAAGGTTCTTATTTCTTGACTTAACGTAAACTCACTTTTATTGATATTTAAAGGTGTATTAAGGTGTGATACGTCCATTTATATGCCTTTTCCGCACTTTGAACAAAGTCGAGAAAACACGATTTTACGCTCACTAGTGATTAAAATTTCTTATTTCTTTACTTAACGTAAACTCACTTTTATTGATATTTAAAGGTGTATTAAGGTGTGATACGTCCATTTATATGCCTTTTCCGCACTTTGAACAAAGTCGGGAAAACACGATTTTACGCTCACTAGTGAGTAAAAATTCTTATTTCTTGACTTAACGTAAACTCACTTTTATTGATATTTAAAGGTGTATTAATTGTGTGATACGTCCATTTATATGCCTTTGCCGCACTTTGAACAAAGTCGAGAAAACACGATTTTACGCTCACTAGTGCGTAAAAATTCTTATTTCTTGACTTAACGTAAACTCACTTTTATTGATATTTAAAGGTGTATTAAGGTGTGATACGTCCATTTATAGGCCTTGTCCGCACTTTGAACAAAGTCGAGAAAACAAGATTTTACGCTCACTAGGGAGTAAAAATTCTTATTTCTAGACTTAACGTAAACTCACTATTATTGATATTTAAAGGTGTATTAAGGTGTGATACGTCCATTTATATGCATTTTCCGCACTTTGAACAAAGTCGAGAAAACACGATTTTACGCTCACTAGTGAGTAAAAATTCTTATTTCTTGACTTAACGTAAACTCAGTATTATTGCTATTTAAAGGTGTATTAAGGTGTGATACGTCCATTTATATGCATTTTCCGCACTTTGAACAAAGTCGAGAAAACACGATTTTACGCTCACTAGTGAGTAAAAATTCTTATTTCTTGACTTAACGTAAACTCACTTTTGTTTATATTTAAAGGTGTATTAAGGTGTGATACGTCCATTTATATGCATTTTCCGCACTTTGAACAAAGTCGAGAAATCACGATTTTACGCTCACTAGTGAGTAAAAATTCTTATTTCTTGACTTAACGTAAACTCACTTTTATTGATATTTAAAGGTGTATTAAGGTGTGATTCGTCCATTTATAGGCCTTTTCCGCACTTTGAACAAAGTCGAGAAAACAAGATTTTACGCTCACTAGTGAGTAAAAATTCTTATTTCTAGACTTAAAGTAAACTCACTATTATTGATATTTAAAGGTGTATTAAGGTGTGATACGTCCATTTATATGCATGTTCCGCACTTTGAACAAAGTCGAGAAAACACGATTTTACGCTCACTAGTGAGTAAAAATTCTTATTTCTTGACTTAACGTAAACTCACTTTTATTGATTTTTAAAGGTGTATTAAGGTGTGATAAGTCCATTTATATGCCTTTTCCGCACTTTGAACAAAGTCGAGAAAACACGATTTTACGCTCACTAGTGAGTAAAATTTCTTATTTCTTGACTTAACGTAAACTCACTTTTATTGATATTTAAAGGTGTATTAAGGTGTGATACGTCCATTTATAGGCCTTTTCCGCACTTTGAACAAAGTCGAGAAAACACGATTTTACGCTCACTAGTGAGTAAAAATTCTTATTTCTTGACTTAACGTAAACTCACTTTTATTGATTTTTAAAGGTGTATTAAGGTGTGATACGTCCATTTATATGCATTTTCCGCACTTTGAACAAAGTCGAAAAAACACGATTTTACGCTCACTAGTGAGTAAAAATTCTTATTTCTTGACTTAACGTAAACTCACTTTTATTGATATTTAAAGGTGTATTAAGGTGTGATACGTCCATTTATATGCATTTTCCGCACTTTGAACAAAGTCGAGAAAACACGATTTTACGCTCACTAGTGAGTAAAAATTCTTATTTCTTGACTTAACGTAAACTCACTTTTATTGATATTTAAAGGTGTATTAAGGTGTGATACGTCCATTTATAGGCCTTTTCCGCACTTTGAACAAAGTCGAGAAAACAAGATTTTACGCTCACTAGTGAGTAAAAATTCTTATTTCTTGACTTAACGTAAACTCATTATTATTGATATTTAAAGGTGTATTAAGGTGTGATACGTCCATTTATATGCATTTTCCGCTTCTCAACTGAAGCTTCACTTAAATATTTTCTTATTCAAGCTATTTCATCATCTACATTTCTATTTCTAATTATGATAAAAATTAATATCCAAGAAATGTTTTATCTAATAAAATTTAATAATTGAAACACCTTAATTACAATTCCTATTCTAATGAAAATTGCATCTGCACCTTTTCATTGATGATTACCTTCCGTGATAGAAGGTTTATCTTGAATAAATTGTTTTATTATTCTGTCAATTCAAAAAGTAGCCCCATTAATATTCATTTCCTACTTAATCACTAATAACTTCTTTATTCAAATCATCATTACAATTTCTGCAATTATAGGAGCTATTGGAGGTCTCAATCAAATTTCTCTACGAAAAATTTTATCATTTTCATCTATCAACCATATTGGATGAATATTAACAACCATAATTATAGGTTCTAACTTTTGAATAACATACTTTATCATTTATACGGTAAATATTATCCCTATTATTTTTATGGTAAACAAAATAAACCTATCTTTTATTCCTCAGACCTTTAATTCCTTCAATAACAAAAAAATTATTAAATTCATTCTATTTATCTCCCTCCTTTCTTTAGGGGGCCTCCCTCCTTTTATTGGTTTTTTCCCAAAATGAATTATCATTCAAATTATAATCCAAAATTTAATAATTCTTACATCAATAACCCTAATTATATCCTCCCTTTTAACCCTTTATTATTATCTACGAATTATTTACACAACATTAATAATCACAAATTCAGAAATAACTTGAATAGCAATCTACTCAAATAACAACTTAGGAAAAAGAACATTTCTTTTCTTATTCATTCTTATTTTTGGTTTATCAATCTGTACACTTATCTTAACAATCTATTAAGATTTTAAGTTAACCAAACTAATATCCTTCAAAGTTATAAATAAAGTGATTCATCTTTAAGTCTTAGTATTACTTACACCTTTAGAATTGCATTCTAATATCATCTCCATGAATATAAAACTTTAGTAAAAGAGATAATAATCTCATTAATAAATTTACAATTTATTACCTAATATCAGCCATTTTACTTTTTTTTTTGCAACGATGATTATTCTCAACAAATCATAAGGATATTGGAACATTATATTTTATTTTTGGTGCATGGGCAAGTATATTAGGAACATCTTTAAGAATTTTAATTCGAACAGAGTTAAGACAACCCGGATCTTTAATTGGAGATGATCAAATTTATAATGTCATTGTAACAGCTCACGCTTTTATTATAATCTTCTTTATAGTTATACCCATTATAATTGGTGGATTTGGTAATTGATTAATTCCTTTAATACTTGGAGCTCCAGATATAGCCTTTCCTCGAATAAATAATATAAGATTTTGATTATTACCTCCTTCTATTCTATTTCTTATTATCGGAAGAGTTGTAGAAAGAGGAGCTGGTACAGGATGAACAGTCTATCCCCCTCTTTCAGCCAGAATTGCTCACGCCGGCCCCGCAGTTGATTTAACCATTTTTTCCTTACACTTAGCTGGAATATCAAGAATTATAGGAGCTGTAAATTTTATCACAACTATAATTAACATAAAATCAATTCATATAAATCATACTCAAATTCCTTTATTTGTTTGATCTGTAGGAATTACAGCAATTCTTCTTCTTTTATCTCTCCCTGTACTTGCTGGGGCAATCACTATACTTCTAACTGATCGAAACTTAAATACATCCTTTTTCGACCCTGCTGGAGGGGGGGATCCTATTCTCTATCAACATCTATTTTGATTTTTTGGACATCCTGAAGTATATATTTTAATTTTACCAGGATTTGGTATAATTTCTCATGTCATTTCTCATGAAAGAGGAAAAAAAGAAGCTTTTGGAAATTATGGAATAATTTGAGCTATATCAGCCATTGGTTTTCTGGGGTTTATTGTATGAGCTCATCATATATTTACAGTAGGAATAGATGTAGATACACGAGCCTACTTTACAGGAGCTACTATAATTATTGCTGTTCCTACGGGTATTAAAATTTTTAGTTGACTCACAACTATATACGGAACAAAAATAATTTATAGTGTAGTATCTTTATGAGCATTAGGATTTATTTTTTTATTTACAGTTGGAGGTCTTACAGGAGTAATTTTAGCCAATTCAGCTATTGATATTATTCTTCATGACACTTATTATGTAGTAGCCCATTTTCACTATGTACTTTCAATAGGAGCCGTTTTTGCTATTATAGCAGGGTTCATTCATTGATATCCCTTATTCACTGGATTATCATTAAATCCTAATTGATTAAAAAGTCAATTTTTCACAATATTTGTAGGAGTTAATTTAACATTTTTTCCACAACATTTCTTAGGATTAGCTGGAATACCTCGACGTTATTCAGATTACCCTGACGCCTATAGATCATGAAACTTCTTATCATCTGTAGGAGCAATAATTTCTTTCGCTGCTGTTATCATATTCATTCTTATCTTATGAGAAAGAATTATCTTAAATCGATTTATATTATTTTCATCTCAAATAAATAGATCAATTGAATGAATTCATAATTTTCCCCCAGCTGAACACACCTACAATGAACTAACTCTAATTACAAATTAAAACCTAAATTGTTGATAATTTTCCTCATTTCTAATGTGGCAGAATAGTGCACTGGGTTTAAGCTCCAAAAATAAAGATAAACTTTTTTTAGAAGTTATTTTAATGGCTACAAATGCAAATTTAGGATTTCAAGATAGAGCCTCCCCCTTAATAGAACAACTCATGTATTTTCATGATCATTCCATATTTATTATTACTATAATTGTAATTACAGTAAGTTATATAATTATAGCTTTAATAGTAAATAAATTTTCTGATCGTCATGTTATAGATGGTCAATATTTAGAAATTTTTTGAACAGTTCTTCCAGCCATAGTTCTAGTCTTCATCGCTCTACCTTCTTTACGGATTTTATACCTAATTGATGAAAATACAAATCCAACATTAACCTTAAAAACAATTGGTCATCAATGGTATTGAAGTTACGAATATTCAGATTTTACCAATATTGAATTTAACTCTTACATAATTCCACAAAATGATTTAAATCTATTTAACATGCGTTCACTTGAAGTTGACAATCGAACATCATTACCCATAAATACCTTAACACGAATTTTAATCACCTCAGATGATGTTATTCATTCTTGAACAATTCCGAGAATTGGAGTAAAAGCTGATGCTACTCCGGGACGATTAAATCAAGCAACATTTTGATTTAATCGTCCCGGAGTATTTTATGGTCAATGTTCAGAAATTTGTGGAGCAAATCACAGATTTATACCTATTGTAATTGAAAGAACTTTGATTAATAATTTTCTTAGTTGAATCTTAAATTATATTGAATCACTAGATGACTGAAAATAAGTGATGGTCTCTTAAACCATATCATAGTAACATAATAATTACTTCTAGTGATTGATTAACAATTTATCAAGAAGTTAGTTAAAAAATAACATTAGTATGTCAAACTAAAGTCATTATCATTTAATACATCTTTATACCCCAAATAATACCCCTGAATTGGCTAATCCTATTTTACATTTTCTCCACTAGATTAATTTTTTTTAATGTAATAAATTTTTTTATATTTTCCCACAAAATCTCATTAACTTCAAATAAAATTTTACTAAAAACCCTAATTTGAAAATGATAACCAACCTATTTTCAATTTTTGATCCCTCTTCAAATTTTATAAACCTATCAATAAATTGACTTAGAATTTGAATCGGATTATTATTATTTCCTTCCTCGATATGGTTAATTTCATCACGAAATAAAACCCTTTGAAATTTAATTTTAAGTAAACTTCATGAAGAATTTAAATTATTAATTGGTAAAAAAAAAATTAACAAAGGATCAACATTCATATTTATTTCAACATTTTTACTTATTATATATAATAATTGTATAGGATTATTTCCATATATTTTTACTGGGACAAGTCATATAGCTATAACTCTATCTTTTGCTTTACCTTTATGACTAAGATTTATACTCTTTGGTTGAATTAATAACTCTAATCACATATTTATTCATTTAGTTCCTCAAGGAACTCCAAATATATTAATACCTCTTATAGTTTGTATTGAAACAATTAGAAATTTAATTCGTCCCGGAACTTTAGCTATTCGACTCGCAGCAAATATAATTGCAGGACATTTATTAATAACCCTCCTAGGAAATTCTGGGAGAAACATTATAGATTCATTTTTACCCCTATTAATTTTAGTTCAAATTATACTTTTAACTCTAGAATCTGCAGTTGCTATTATCCAATCATATGTTTTTGCAGTATTAAGTACTTTATACTCTAGAGAAGTAAATTAATAATGATAATACACACTAATCACCCCTACCATTTAGTTACTTATAGTCCCTGACCTATTATAGCTACTTTAAGAATCATAATCATAATATTAGGTTTTATTAAATTTTCTTATGAGTTTAGTGAAAAATTTATGTTATTAGGAACTTTAATTTTAATTTTAATTACTACTCAATGATGACGTGACGTTGTACGAGAAAGTACATATCAAGGATTACACACTAAAAAAGTAATCTTTGGACTACGATGAGGAATAATTTTATTTATTATTTCAGAAATTTTTTTCTTTGTATCTTTTTTTTGAACTTTTTATCATAGAAGCTTAACTCCTACTATTGAATTAGGGTCCTTTTGACCACCTCAAGGAATCTGACCCTTTAATGCTCTTCATGTTCCTCTTCTTAATACAACGGTACTTTTAGCATCAGGCATCACTATTACATGAAGTCACCATGGACTATTAATAAATAATTATAATCAAGCCACCCAAGGATTAATATTTACTATTATCCTTGGGATTTATTTTACCATCTTACAACTCTATGAATATTATGAAGCTCCGTTTACAATTGCGGATTCAGTTTTTGGGTCAATCTTTTTTATAGCAACTGGATTTCATGGACTTCATGTAATTATTGGAACTACATTCTTAGTTACATGCTTATTTCGAATAATTTATAAACATTTTACATCTATTCACCACTTTGGTTTCGAGGCAGCAGCCTGATATTGACATTTTGTGGACGTAGTATGATTATTCCTGTACATTTCTATTTATTGATGAGGGAGATAAATCCAATTTATTTAGTATAAAAGTACAATTGATTTCCAATCAAAAAGTCTATATTTAATTAGAATAAATAATTAAAATTTTAATTTTTATCTCATTCATTACTATATTAATTACCTTAACAATCATATTACTAACAAATTTCTTGTCAAAGAAAAAAATTGAAGACCGAGAAAAAAATTCACCTTTTGAATGTGGATTTGATCCGATTAGATCCTCGCGTCTTCCCTTTTCTTTACGTTTCTTTTTGATTGGAGTAATCTTTTTAATTTTTGATGTAGAAATCGCCTTTATCTTACCAATAATTATCATTCCTCTTACATCAAAAATAACATCTTGAATATCTACTAGAATTATATTCTTATTGATCTTAACAATTGGTTTATTTCATGAATGAAATCAAGGTTCTCTCGACTGAGCAACTTAACTTTATAAGGGTTATAGTTAAAAATAACATTTGACTTGCACTCAAAAAGTATTGAAATATCAATTTTCCTTATTATAAGTAAGAAGCAAATTCATTGCAATCAGTTTCGACCTGATAGTAAGATATTCATATCCTTATTTGTTGATTAATTGAAACCAAATAGAGGTATATCACTGTTAATGGTAAAATTGAAATTAATGCTTTCCAATTAAGAAAATGTGTAGATCGAATATAAGTTGCTAATTTATTATTCAAGTGGTTTAATCCCATTTACATTTTAATTTATATAGTTTAAATAAAACATTACATTTTCATTGTAAAAATAAATTTTTCAATTTTATTAATAGTAAGTACTCTATTTAAAGATAAATTAGTTATCTCAATAACAGCTTCAATGTTATACTCTCTATAAGATATTTAAATAAATACAAAATATTATTATAAGTAAAATACTAAAAAAAATCATTAAATAAGATTTTAAATCATTATATTGAAATCATTGATTAAAACATCTTAATTTTATCAAAATATAATATAAATTTTGTGCTCCAAAATATTCTCTTCAGCCTAAATCAATATATATCATTGAATTTAAACTAATAATTAAAGGTATTTTTCTTACTCCTTTAGTAAAAATTAAAGGTATATATCATATTGAAGCAAAAAAAATTGTCATTTTATAATACTTAAATGTTGAAAAATAATAATTTATTCTATACTTAAATATAATTCTTCCTAATCATAAACCTACAAATCTACTTAATAAAGGTATTATTTTCATTATTAATGTCATATAAATTATATAGGGAGTAAGAAAAATAATCCAATTTAATATCCCACCTCCAATAATTGCAAATAATATTAAACCTAATATTCCATATACTATTATTCAACTTTCATTTAATTTACATATTGATATTATATTAAAATCTCCTCATAATACATAATAGGATAAACGAAAAGAATAACTTACTGTTAAACCAGTTGAAAAAAAAAATAAAACATATATAAAGATATTTAAATTTCTTAAAGATAATATTTCTAAAATTATATCTTTTGAATAAAATCCTGCTAAAAAAGGTATACCACATAAAGCAAAATTTGATACTATAAAACAAGATGAAGTAAAAGGCATAAATATTACTAAATTTCCTATAAAACGAATATCCTGTAAATTTTTTATTCTATGGATTATTATTCCTGTACACATAAATAACAACGCCTTGAATAAAGCATGAGTTAATAAATGAAAAAAAGTCAAATCTGAAAAACCTAATGATAAAATTCTTATTATTAATCCTAATTGACTTAAAGTTGATAAAGCAACAATCTTTTTTAAATCATATTCAAAATTTGCTCCTAACCCTGATATAAACATTGTTAAAACAGAAATTACTAGTAAAAACTTTAATAATCAATCCGGAAAAACCTTACAAAATCGGATTAATAAATAAACCCCAGCCGCAACCAAAGTTGATGAATGAACTAGGGCTGAGACAGGGGTTGGAGCAGCTATTGCTGCAGGCAATCAAGCTGAAAAGGGAATTTGTGCACTTTTTGTTATTCCTGCTAAAAGTACTAAAAATGAAATTAAATATATTTCAATTTCATTTAATGTACAATCTAAATAAAAAATATAATTTCATCTTCCAAAATTTAATATTCATGAAATTGCTATTAATAAAGCAACGTCCCCTACTCGATTAGATAAAGCTGTTAATATTCCAGCATTATAAGACTTAGTATTTTGATAATAAATTACAAGACAATAAGAAATTAAACCTAACCCATCTCAACCTAATAAAATTCTAATCAAATTTGGACTAATAATTAAAAACATTATAGACAATACAAATATTAATACTAAAAAAATAAACCGATTTAGTGATGAATCTCCAGTTATATAATCTTCTCTATATAAAATTACTAAGGATGAAATTAATAAAACAAAACTCATAAATATGAGAGACATTCAATCCAACAATATTGTTATAACAACTGAAGAAGTACTTAATCTAACAATTTCTCATTCAATAAAAATAATTAAATCATTTAAAATAAAAACCATTCTAGAAATAAATATTATTAAAGAAAATAATGCTAATAAAAAAAATCTAATAAAACATAATGATAAATAAACCATAACTTAAAATAACTATTCATTATATCCATGATACCACAAATCATAATTTTATGATAAACTATTTAAGTAAATTAACTTTTATTTAAAATCAAATTAAAACATAATCTCTCTTTAAAATTAATAAATTTAAGGGTAATCAATGAAGTATTATTAATAAATATTCACGTCTATACCCTCCAACTCTTCTATAAATGCCTGAATAATAAAATCCATGTTGACTATATGAATATAAATATAAAGTATAAGCAGCTCTAAAAAATGAAATTAATATAAGAAAAAATATAGATATTCATACCCAACTTACTATACTATTGAATAATCCAATTTCTCCTAATAAATTTAAAGTAGGGGGAGCAGCTATATTGCTAGATGAAAGTAAAAATCATCATAATGTTAAACTTGGCATCAAATTTAATAAACCCTTATTAATTAACAATCTTCGTCTTCCCAGACGCTCATAACTAATATTAGCTAAACAAAATAAACCAGATGAACATAAACCATGAGCAATTATTATTACAAAAGTTATATAAAACCCTCAAATATTTAATGTTATTAAGCCCCCAATAATTAAACCTATATGAACCACAGACGAATAGGCAATTAATGCTTTTATGTCTATTTGACGTAAACACATTAAACTAACTATAACCCCACCAATTAATCTAGTAGAAAATCAAAATACATTAACTAATATCCCAACTCTCTTCAAGAATTCATATACTCGTAATAAACCATAACCTCCTAACTTTAATAAAACTCCAGCTAAAATCATTGAACCTGAAACTGGAGCTTCAACATGGGCCTTAGGTAATCATAAATGCACTAAAAATATAGGCATCTTAATCAAAAATGCTAAAATTATTCTAAAATATAAATATCAATTCAATAAATTATTTTTATAAACTAACGAAAAAACTAAATAGCCCATGTTGTTATAAAAATATATAATACCCATCAATAATGGTAATGAAGCTAAAAGAGTGTATAATAATAAATAAATACCAGCTTGCAATCGCTCAGGTTGATATCCTCACCCAAAAATTAAAAATAAAGTTGGAATCAAACTACCCTCAAAAAAAAAATAAAATGAAATGAAATTTATTCTACAAAAAGTACAAATTAATATCAATAACAATATTAAAATTATAAATATAAATAAATTATTATAAAATTTATATCGAATAACAGAATAACTAGCTAAGATTATTAAAACGCAAATTCAAAATCTTAGCACAATAAGACCATATGATAAGTAATCATATCCAAATATATAACTCATTCTTATTCAATAAAAAAAATCAACTCCAATAAAAAATTTAAAAGATATAAAAAATAATAAATTCTGAATTAATAATCAATTTTTATTCATTAAACATAATGGAATCAAAAACATTAAACTTAAAATATATCTTAACATTGCAATAAGCTAAACGAATTAAAATAATCATTTCCATGAGTTCGAATTATAGAAACCAAAATTGATAATCCTAATACACCTTCACAAACTGCAAATGAAAGAAAAATTATAGTCATATATAACTCTCCTCTTATTATTAAATAAAAATACAAAATAATAAACAAGACTAAAACAATAAATTCTAAACTTAATAAAGTTACTAATAAATGTTTACGTCCAGAAGACTATACTTCTAACTGATCGAAACTTAAATACATCCTTTTTCGACCCTGCTGGAGGGAGGGATCCTATTCTCTATCAACATCTATTTTGATTTTTTGGACATCCTGAAGTATATATTTTAATTTGCGTAAAATCGTGTTTTCTCGACTTTGTTCAAAGTGCGGAAAAGGCACATAAATGGACGAATCACACCTTAATACACCTTTAAATATCAATAAAAGTGAGTTTACGTTAAGTCAAGAAATAAGAATTTTTACTCACTAGTGAGCGTAAAATCGTGTTTTCTCGACTTTGTTCAAAGTGCGGAAAAGGTCTATAAATGGACGTATCACACCTTAATACACCTTTAAATATCAATAAAAGTGAGTTTACGTTAAGTCAAGAAATAAGAATTTTTACTCACTAGTGAGCGTAAAATCGTGTTTTCTCGACTTTGTTCAAAGTGCGGAAAAGGTCTATAAATGGACGTATCACACCTTAATACACCTTTAAATATCAATAAAAGTGAGTTTACGTTAAGTCAAGAAATAAGAATTTTTACTCACTAGTGAGCGTAAAATCGTGTTTTCTCGACTTTGTTCAAAGTGCGGAAAAGGCATATAAATGGACGTATCACACCTTAATACACCTTTAAATATCAATAAAAGTGATTTTACGTTAAGTCAAGAAATAAGAATTTTTACTCACTAGTGAGCGTAAAATCGTGTTTTCTCGACTTTGTTCAAAGTGCGGAAAAGGCATATAAATGGACGAATCACACCTTAATACACCTTTAAATATCAATAAAAGTGAGTTTACGTTAAGTCAAGAAATAAGAATTTTTACTCACTAGTGAGCGTAAAATCGTGTTTTCTCGACTTTGTTCAAAGTGCGGAAAAGGTCTATAAATGGACGTATCACACCTTAATACACGTTTAAATATCAATAAAAGTGAGTTTACGTTAAGTCAAGAAATAAGAATTTTTACTCACTAGTGAGCGTAAAATCGTGTTTTCTCGACTTTGTTCAAAGTGCGGAAAATGCATATAAATGGACGTATCACACCTTAATACACCTTCAAATATCAATAATAGTGAGTTTACGTTAAGTCAAGAAATAAGAAATTTTACTCACTAGTGAGCGTAAAATCGTGTTTTCTCGACTTTGTTCAAAGTGCGGAAAAGGCATATAAATGGACGAATCACACCTTAATACACCTTTAAATATCAATAAAAGTCAGTTTACGTTAAGTCAAGAAATAAGAATTTTTACTCACTAGTGAGCGTAAAATCGTGTTTTCTCGACTTTGTTCAAAGTGCGGAAAAGGTCTATAAATGGACGTATCACACCTTAATACACCTTTAAATATCAATAAAAGTGAGTTTACGTTAAGTCAAGAAATAAGAATTTTTACTCACTAGTGAGCGTAAAATCGTGTTTTCTCGACTTTGTTCAAAGTGCGGAAAAGGCATATAAATGGACGTATCACACCTTAATACACCTTTAAATATCAATAAAAGTGAGTTTACGTTAAGTCAAGAAATAAGAATTTTTACTCACTAGTGAGCGTAAAATCGTGTATTCTCGACTTTGTTCAAAGTGCGGAAAAGGTCTATAAATGGACGTATCACACCTTAATACACCTTTAAATATCAATAAAAGTGAGTTTACGTTAAGTCAAGAAATAAGAATTTTTACTCACTAGTGAGCGTAAAATCGTGTTTTCTCGACTTTGTTCAAAGTGCGGAAAAGGCATATAAATGGACGAATCACACCTTAATACACCTTTAAATATCAATAAAAGTGAGTTTACGTTAAGTCAAGAAATAAGAATTTATACTCACTAGTGAGCGTAAAATCGTGTTTTCTCGACTTTGTTCAAAGTGCGGAAAAGGTCTATAAATGGACGTATCACACCTTAATACACCTTTAAATATCAATAAAAGTGAGTTTACGTTAAGTCAAGAAATAAGAATTTTTACTCACTAGTGAGCGTAAAATCGTGTTTTCTCGACTTTGTTCAAAGTGCGGAAAATGCATATAAATGGACGTATCACACCTTAATACACCTTTAAATATCAATAAAAGTGAGTTTACGTTAAGTCAAGAAATACGAATTTTTACTCACTAGTGAGCGTAAAATCGTGTTTTCTCGACTTTGTTCAAAGTGCGGAAAAGGCATATAAATGGACGTATCACACCTTAATACACCTTTAAATATCAATAATAGTGAGTTTACGTTAAGTCAAGAAATAAGAAATTTTACTCACTAGTGAGCGTAAAATCGTGTTTTCTCGACTTTGTTCAAAGTGCGGAAAAGGCAAATAAATGGACGTATCACACCTTAATACACCTTTAAATATCAATAAAAGTGAGTTTACCGTAAGTCATGAAATACGAATTTTACTCACTAGTGAGCGTAAAATCGTGTTTTCTCGACTTTGTTCAAAGTGCGGAAAAGGCATATAAATGGACGTATCACACCTTAATACACCTTTAAAAATCAATAAAAGTGAGTTTACGTTAAGTCAAGAAATAAGAATTTTTACTCACTAGTGAGCGTAAAATCGTGTTTTCTTGACTTTGTTCAAAGTGCGGAAAAGGCACATAAATGGACGAATCACACCTTAATACACCTTTAAATATCAATAATCGTGAGTTTACGTTAAGTCAAGAAATAAGAATTTTTACTCACTAGTGAGCGTAAAATCGTGTTTTCTCGACTTTGTTCAAAGTGCGGAAAATGCATATAAATGGACGTATCACACCTTAATACACCTTTAAATATCAATAATAGTGAGTTTACGTTAAGTCAAGAAATAAGAAATTTTACTCACTAGTGAGCGTAAAATCGTGTTTTCTCGACTTTGTTCAAAGTGCGGAAAAGGCATATAAATGGACGTATCACACCTTAATACACCTTTAAATATCAATAAAAGTGAGTTTACGTTAAGTCAAGAAATAAGAATTTTTACTCACTAGTGAGCGTAAAATCGTGTTTTCTCGACTTTGTTCAAAGTGCGGAAAAGGCAAATAAATGGACGTATCACACCTTAATACACCTTTAAATATCAATAAAAGTGAGTTTACGTTAAGTCAAGAAATAAGAATTTTTACTCACTAGTGAGCGTAAAATCGTGTTTTCTCGACTTTGTTCAAAGTGCGGAAAAGGCAAATAAATGGACGTATCACACCTTAATACACCTTTAAATATCAATAAAAGTGAGTTTACGTTAAGTCAAGAAATACGAATTTTACTCACTAGTGAGCGTAAAATCGTGTTTTCTCGACTTTGTTCAAAGTGCGGAAAAGGCATATAAATGGACGTATCACACCTTAATACACCTTTAAAAATCAATAAAAGTGAGTTTACGTTAAGTCAAGAAATAAGAATTTTTACTCACTAGTGAGCGTAAAATCGTGTTTTCTTGACTTTGTTCAAAGTGCGGAAAAGGCACATAAATGGACGAATCACACCTTAATACACCTTTAAATATCAATAATCGTGAGTTTACGTTAAGTCAAGAAATAAGAATTTTTACTCACTAGTGAGCGTAAAATCGTGTTTTCTCGACTTTGTTCAAAGTGCGGAAAAGGTCTATAAATGGACGTATCACACCTTAATACAGCTTTAAATATCAATAAAAGTGATTTTACGTTAAGTCAAGAAATAAGAATTTTTACTCACTAGTGAGCGTAAGATCGTGTTTTCTCGACTTTGTTCAAAGTGCGGAAAAGGCATATAAATGGACGAATCACACCTTAATACACCTTTAAATATCAATAAAAGTGAGTTTACGTTAAGTCAAGAAATAAGAATTTTTACTCACTAGTGAGCGTAAAATCGTGTTTTCTCGACTTTGTTCAAAGTGCGGAAAAGGTCTATAAATGGACGTATCACACCTTAATACACCTTTAAATATCAATAAAAGTGAGTTTACGTTAAGTCAAGAAATAAGAATTTTTACTCACTAGTGAGCGTAAAATCGTGTTTTCTCGACTTTGTTCAAAGTGCGGAAAATGCATATAAATGGACGTATCACACCTTAATACACCTTTAAATATCAATAATAGTGAGTTTACGTTAAGTCAAGAAATAAGAAATTTTACTCACTAGAGAGCGTAAAATCGTGTTTTCTCGACTTTGTTCAAAGTGCGGAAAAGGCACATAAATGGACGAATCACACCTTAATACACCTTTAAATATCAATAAAAGTGAGTTTACGTTAAGTCAAGAAATAAGAATTTTTACTCACTAGTGAGCGTAAAATCGTGTTTTCTCGACTTTGTTCAAAGTGCGGAAAAGGTCTATAAATGGACGTATCACACCTTAATACACCTTTAAATATCAATAAAAGTGAGTTTACGTTAAGTCAAGAAATAAGAATTTTTACTCACTAGTGAGCGTAAAATCGTGTTTTCTCGACTTTGTTCAAAGTGCGGAAAAGGCATATAAATGGACGTATCACACCTTAATACACCTTTAAATATCAATAAAAGTGATTTTACGTTAAGTCAAGAAATAAGAATTTTTACTCACTAGTGAGCGTAAAATCGTGTTTTCTCGACTTTGTTCAAAGTGCGGAAAAGGCATATAAATGGACGAATCACACCTTAATACACCTTTAAATATCAATAAAAGTGAGTTTACGTTAAGTCAAGAAATAAGAATTTTTACTCACTAGTGAGCGTAAAATCGTGTTTTCTCGACTTTGTTCAAAGTGCGGAAAAGGTCTATAAATGGACGTATCACACCTTAATACACCTTTAAATATCAATAAAAGTGAGTTTACGTTAAGTCAAGAAATAAGAATTTTTACTCACTAGTGAGCGTAAAATCGTGTTTTCTCGACTTTGTTCAAAGTGCGGAAAATGCATATAAATGGACGTATCACACCTTAATACACCTTTAAATATCAATAATAGTGAGTTTACGTTAAGTCAAGAAATAAGAAATTTTACTCACTAGTGAGCGTAAAATCGTGTTTTCTCGACTTTGTTCAAAGTGCGGAAAAGGCATATAAATGGACGAATCACACCTTAATACACCTTTAAATATCAATAAAAGTGAGTTTACGTTAAGTCAAGAAATAAGAATTTTTACTCACTAGTGAGCGTAAAATCGTGTTTTCTCGACTTTGTTCAAAGTGCGGAAAAGGTCTATAAATGGACGTATCACACCTTAATACACCTTTAAATATCAATAAAAGTGAGTTTACGTTAAGTCAAGAAATAAGAATTTTTACTCACTAGTGAGCGTAAAATCGTGTTTTCTCGACTTTGTTCAAAGTGCGGAAAATGCATATAAATGGACGTATCACACCTTAATACACCTTTAAATATCAATAATAGTGAGTTTACGTTAAGTCAAGAAATAAGAAATTTTACTTACTAGTGAGCGTAAAATCGTGTTTTCTCGACTTTGTTCAAAGTGCGGAAAAGGCACATAAATGGACGAATCACACCTTAATACACCTTTAAATATCAATAATCGTGAGTTTACGTTAAGTCAAGAAATAAGAATTTTTACTCACTAGTGAGCGTAAAATCGGGTTTTCTCGACTTTGTTCAAAGTGCGGAAAAGGTCTATAAATGGACGTATCACACCTTAATACACCTTTAAATATCAATAAAAGTGAGTTTACGTTAAGTCAAGAAATAAGAATTTTTACTCACTAGTGAGCGTAAAATCGTGTTTTCTCGACTTTGTTCAAAGTGCGGAAAAGGCATATAAATGGACGTATCACACCTTAATACACCTTTAAATATCAATAAAAGTGAGTTTACGTTAAGTCAAGAAATAAGAATTTTTACTCACTAGTGAGCGTAAAATCGTGTATTCTCGACTTTGTTCAAAGTGCGGAAAAGGTCTATAAATGGACGTATCACACCTTAATACACCTTTAAATATCAATAAAAGTGAGTTTACGTTAAGTCAAGAAATAAGAATTTTTACTCACTAGTGAGCGTAAAATCGTGTTTTCTCGACTTTGTTCAAAGTGCGGAAAAGGCATATAAATGGACGAATCACACCTTAATACACCTTTAAATATCAATAAAAGTGAGTTTACGTTAAGTCAAGAAATAAGAATTTATACTCACTAGTGAGCGTAAAATCGTGTTTTCTCGACTTTGTTCAAAGTGCGGAAAAGGTCTATAAATGGACGTATCACACCTTAATACACCTTTAAATATCAATAAAAGTGAGTTTACGTTAAGTCAAGAAATAAGAATTTTTACTCACTAGTGAGCGTAAAATCGTGTTTTCTCGACTTTGTTCAAAGTGCGGAAAATGCATATAAATGGACGTATCACACCTTAATACACCTTTAAATATCAATAAAAGTGAGTTTACGTTAAGTCAAGAAATACGAATTTTTACTCACTAGTGAGCGTAAAATCGTGTTTTCTCGACTTTGTTCAAAGTGCGGAAAAGGCATATAAATGGACGTATCACACCTTAATACACCTTTAAATATCAATAATAGTGAGTTTACGTTAAGTCAAGAAATAAGAAATTTTACTCACTAGTGAGCGTAAAATCGTGTTTTCTCGACTTTGTTCAAAGTGCGGAAAAGGCAAATAAATGGACGTATCACACCTTAATACACCTTTAAATATCAATAAAAGTGAGTTTACCGTAAGTCATGAAATACGAATTTTACTCACTAGTGAGCGTAAAATCGTGTTTTCTCGACTTTGTTCAAAGTGCGGAAAAGGCATATAAATGGACGTATCACACCTTAATACACCTTTAAAAATCAATAAAAGTGAGTTTACGTTAAGTCAAGAAATAAGAATTTTTACTCACTAGTGAGCGTAAAATCGTGTTTTCTTGACTTTGTTCAAAGTGCGGAAAAGGCACATAAATGGACGAATCACACCTTAATACACCTTTAAATATCAATAATCGTGAGTTTACGTTAAGTCAAGAAATAAGAATTTTTACTCACTAGTGAGCGTAAAATCGTGTTTTCTCGACTTTGTTCAAAGTGCGGAAAATGCATATAAATGGACGTATCACACCTTAATACACCTTTAAATATCAATAATAGTGAGTTTACGTTAAGTCAAGAAATAAGAAATTTTACTCACTAGTGAGCGTAAAATCGTGTTTTCTCGACTTTGTTCAAAGTGCGGAAAAGGCATATAAATGGACGTATCACACCTTAATACACCTTTAAATATCAATAAAAGTGAGTTTACGTTAAGTCAAGAAATAAGAATTTTTACTCACTAGTGAGCGTAAAATCGTGTTTTCTCGACTTTGTTCAAAGTGCGGAAAAGGCAAATAAATGGACGTATCACACCTTAATACACCTTTAAATATCAATAAAAGTGAGTTTACGTTAAGTCAAGAAATAAGAATTTTTACTCACTAGTGAGCGTAAAATCGTGTTTTCTCGACTTTGTTCAAAGTGCGGAAAAGGCAAATAAATGGACGTATCACACCTTAATACACCTTTAAATATCAATAAAAGTGAGTTTACGTTAAGTCAAGAAATACGAATTTTACTCACTAGTGAGCGTAAAATCGTGTTTTCTCGACTTTGTTCAAAGTGCGGAAAAGGCATATAAATGGACGTATCACACCTTAATACACCTTTAAAAATCAATAAAAGTGAGTTTACGTTAAGTCAAGAAATAAGAATTTTTACTCACTAGTGAGCGTAAAATCGTGTTTTCTTGACTTTGTTCAAAGTGCGGAAAAGGCACATAAATGGACGAATCACACCTTAATACACCTTTAAATATCAATAATCGTGAGTTTACGTTAAGTCAAGAAATAAGAATTTTTACTCACTAGTGAGCGTAAAATCGTGTTTTCTCGACTTTGTTCAAAGTGCGGAAAAGGTCTATAAATGGACGTATCACACCTTAATACACCTTTAAATATCAATAAAAGTGATTTTACGTTAAGTCAAGAAATAAGAATTTTTACTCACTAGTGAGCGTAAGATCGTGTTTTCTCGACTTTGTTCAAAGTGCGGAAAAGGCATATAAATGGACGAATCACACCTTAATACACCTTTAAATATCAATAAAAGTGAGTTTACGTTAAGTCAAGAAATAAGAATTTTTACTCACTAGTGAGCGTAAAATCGTGTTTTCTCGACTTTGTTCAAAGTGCGGAAAAGGTCTATAAATGGACGTATCACACCTTAATACACCTTTAAATATCAATAAAAGTGAGTTTACGTTAAGTCAAGAAATAAGAATTTTTACTCACTAGTGAGCGTAAAATCGTGTTTTCTCGACTTTGTTCAAAGTGCGGAAAATGCATATAAATGGACGTATCACACCTTAATACACCTTTAAATATCAATAATAGTGAGTTTACGTTAAGTCAAGAAATAAGAAATTTTACTCACTAGAGAGCGTAAAATCGTGTTTTCTCGACTTTGTTCAAAGTGCGGAAAAGGCACATAAATGGACGAATCACACCTTAATACACCTTTAAATATCAATAAAAGTGAGTTTACGTTAAGTCAAGAAATAAGAATTTTTACTCACTAGTGAGCGTAAAATCGTGTTTTCTCGACTTTGTTCAAAGTGCGGAAAAGGTCTATAAATGGACGTATCACACCTTAATACACCTTTAAATATCAATAAAAGTGAGTTTACGTTAAGTCAAGAAATAAGAATTTTTACTCACTAGTGAGCGTAAAATCGTGTTTTCTCGACTTTGTTCAAAGTGCGGAAAAGGCATATAAATGGACGTATCACACCTTAATACACCTTTAAATATCAATAAAAGTGATTTTACGTTAAGTCAAGAAATAAGAATTTTTACTCACTAGTGAGCGTAAAATCGTGTTTTCTCGACTTTGTTCAAAGTGCGGAAAAGGCATATAAATGGACGAATCACACCTTAATACACCTTTAAATATCAATAAAAGTGAGTTTACGTTAAGTCAAGAAATAAGAATTTTTACTCACTAGTGAGCGTAAAATCGTGTTTTCTCGACTTTGTTCAAAGTGCGGAAAAGGTCTATAAATGGACGTATCACACCTTAATACACCTTTAAATATCAATAAAAGTGAGTTTACGTTAAGTCAAGAAATAAGAATTTTTACTCACTAGTGAGCGTAAAATCGTGTTTTCTCGACTTTGTTCAAAGTGCGGAAAATGCATATAAATGGACGTATCACACCTTAATACACCTTTAAATATCAATAATAGTGAGTTTACGTTAAGTCAAGAAATAAGAATTTTTACTCACTAGTGAGCGTAAAATCGTGTTTTCTCGACTTTGTTCAAAGTGCGGAAAAGGTCTATAAATGGACGTATCACACCTTAATACACCTTTAAATATCAATAAAAGTGAGTTTACGTTAAGTCAAGAAATAAGAATTTTTACTCACTAGTGAGCGTAAAATCGTGTTTTCTCGACTTTGTTCAAAGTGCGGAAAATGCATATAAATGGACGTATCACACCTTAATACACCTTTAAATATCAATAATAGTGAGTTTACGTTAAGTCAAGAAATAAGAAATTTTACTTACTAGTGAGCGTAAAATCGTGTTTTCTCGACTTTGTTCAAAGTGCGGAAAAGGCACATAAATGGACGAATCACACCTTAATACACCTTTAAATATCAATAATCGTGAGTTTACGTTAAGTCAAGAAATAAGAATTTTTACTCACTAGTGAGCGTAAAATCGGGTTTTCTCGACTTTGTTCAAAGTGCGGAAAAGGTCTATAAATGGACGTATCACACCTTAATACACCTTTAAATATCAATAAAAGTGAGTTTACGTTAAGTCAAGAAATAAGAATTTTTACTCACTAGTGAGCGTAAAATCGTGTTTTCTCGACTTTGTTCAAAGTGCGGAAAAGGCATATAAATGGACGTATCACACCTTAATACACCTTTAAATATCAATAAAAGTGAGTTTACGTTAAGTCAAGAAATAAGAATTTTTACTCACTAGTGAGCGTAAAATCGTGTATTCTCGACTTTGTTCAAAGTGCGGAAAAGGTCTATAAATGGACGTATCACACCTTAATACACCTTTAAATATCAATAAAAGTGAGTTTACGTTAAGTCAAGAAATAAGAATTTTTACTCACTAGTGAGCGTAAAATCGTGTTTTCTCGACTTTGTTCAAAGTGCGGAAAAGGCATATAAATGGACGAATCACACCTTAATACACCTTTAAATATCAATAAAAGTGAGTTTACGTTAAGTCAAGAAATAAGAATTTATACTCACTAGTGAGCGTAAAATCGTGTTTTCTCGACTTTGTTCAAAGTGCGGAAAAGGTCTATAAATGGACGTATCACACCTTAATACACCTTTAAATATCAATAAAAGTGAGTTTACGTTAAGTCAAGAAAAAAGAATTTTTACTCACTAGTGAGCGTAAAATCGTGTTTTCTCGACTTTGTTCAAAGTGCGGAAAATGCATATAAATGGACGTATCACACCTTAATACACCTTTAAAAATCAATAAAAGTGAGTTTACGTTAAGTCAAGAAATAAGAATTTTTACTCACTAGTGAGCGTAAAATCGTGTTTTCTCGACTTTGTTCAAAGTGCGGAAAAGGCATATAAATGGACGTATCACACCTTAATACACCTTTAAATATCAATAAAAGTGAGTTTACGTTAAGTCAAGAAATAAGAATTTTTACTCACTAGTGAGCGTAAAATCGTGTTTTCTCGACTTTGTTCAAAGTGCGGAAAAGGCAAATAAATGGACGTATCACACCTTAATACACCTTTAAATATCAATAAAAGTGAGTTTACGTTAAGTCAAGAAATAAGAATTTTTACTCACTAGTGAGCGTAAAATCGTGTTTTCTCGACTTTGTTCAAAGTGCGGAAAAGGCAAATAAATGGACGTATCACACCTTAATACACCTTTAAATATCAATAAAAGTGAGTTTACGTTAAGTCAAGAAATACGAATTTTACTCACTAGTGAGCGTAAAATCGTGTTTTCTCGACTTTGTTCAAAGTGCGGAAAAGCCATATAAATGGACGTATCACACCTTAATACACCTTTAAAAATCAATAAAAGTGAGTTTACGTTAAGTCAAGAAATAAAAATTTTTACTCACTAGTGAGCGTAAAATCGTGTTTTCTTGACTTTGTTCAAAGTGCGGAAAAGGCACATAAATGGACGAATCACACCTTAATACACCTTTAAATATCAATAATCGTGAGTTTACGTTAAGTCAAGAAATAAGAATTTTTACTCACTAGTGAGCGTAAAATCGTGTTTTCTCGACTTTGTTCAAAGTGCGGAAAAGGTCTATAAATGGACGTATCACACCTTAATACACCTTTAAATATCAATAAAAGTGAGTTTACGTTAAGTCAAGAAATAAGAATTTTTACTCACTAGTGAGCGTAAAATCGTGTTTTCTCGACTTTGTTCAAAGTGCGGAAAAGGCATATAAATGGACGTATCACACCTTAATACACCTTTAAATATCAATAAAAGTGAGTTTACGTTAAGTCAAGAAATAAGAATTTTTACTCACTAGTGAGCGTAAAATCGTGTATTCTCGACTTTGTTCAAAGTGCGGAAAAGGTCTATAAATGGACGTATCACACCTTAATACACCTTTAAATATCAATAAAAGTGAGTTTACGTTAAGTCAAGAAATAAGAATTTTTACTCACTAGTGAGCGTGAAATCGTGTTTTCTCGACTTTGTTCAAAGTGCGGAAAAGGCATATAAATGGACGAATCACACCTTAATACACCTTTAAATATCAATAAAAGTGAGTTTACGTTAAGTCAAGAAATAAGAATTTATACTCACTAGTGAGCGTAAAATCGTGTTTTCTCGACTTTGTTCAAAGTGCGGAAAAGGTCTATAAATGGACGTATCACACCTTAATACACCTTTAAATATCAATAAAAGTGAGTTTACGTTAAGTCAAGAAAAAAGAATTTTTACTCACTAGTGAGCGTAAAATCGTGTTTTCTCGACTTTGTTCAAAGTGCGGAAAATGCATATAAATGGACGTATCACACCTTAATACACCTTTAAATATCAATAAAAGTGAGTTTACGTTAAGTCAAGAAATACGAATTTTTACTCACTAGTGAGCGTAAAATCGTGTTTTCTCGACTTTGTTCAAAGTGCGGAAAAGGCATATAAATGGAAGTATCACACCTTAATACACCTTTAAAAATCAATAAAAGTGAGTTTACGTTAAGTCAAGAAATAAGAATTTTTACTCACTAGTGAGCGTAAAATCGTGTTTTCTCGACTTTTTTCAAAGTGCGGAAAAGGCATATAAATGGACGTATCACACCTTAATACACCTTTAAATATCAATAAAAGTGAGTTTACGTTAAGTCAAGAAATAAGAATTTTTACTCACTAGTGAGCGTAAAATCGTGTTTTCTCGACTTTGTTCAAAGTGCGGAAAAGGCAAATAAATGGACGTATCACACCTTAATACACCTTTAAATATCAATAAAAGTGAGTTTACGTTAAGTCAAGAAATAAGAATTTTTACTCACTAGTGAGCGTAAAATCGTGTTTTCTCGACTTTGTTCAAAGTGCGGAAAAGGCAAATAAATGGACGTATCACACCTTAATACACCTTTAAATATCAATAAAAGTGAGTTTACGTTAAGTCAAGAAATACGAATTTTACTCACTAGTGAGCGTAAAATCGTGTTTTCTCGACTTTGTTCAAAGTGCGGAAAAGGCATATAAATGGACGTATCACACCTTAATACACCTTTAAAAATCAATAAAAGTGAGTTTACGTTAAGTCAAGAAATAAAAATTTTTACTCACTAGTGAGCGTAAAATCGTGTTTTCTTGACTTTGTTCAAAGTGCGGAAAAGGCACATAAATGGACGAATCACACCTTAATACACCTTTAAATATCAATAATCGTGAGTTTACGTTAAGTCAAGAAATAAGAATTTTTACTCACTAGTGAGCGTAAAATCGTGTTTTCTCGACTTTGTTCAAAGTGCGGAAAATGCATATAAATGGACGTATCACACCTTAATACACCTTTAAATATCAATAAAAGTGATTTTACGTTAAGTCAAGAAATAAGAATTTTTACTCACTAGTGAGCGTAAAATCGTGTTTTCTCGACTTTGTTCAAAGTGCGGAAAAGGCATATAAATGGACGAATCACACCTTAATACACCTTTAAATATCAATAAAAGTGATTTTACGTTAAGTCAAGAAATAAGAATTTTTACTCACTAGTGAGCGTAAAATCGTGTTTTCTCGACTTTGTTCAAAGTGCGGAAAAGGCATATAAATGGACGAATCACACCTTAATACACCTTTAAATATCAATAAAAGTGAGTTTACGTTAAGTCAAGAAATAAGAATTTTTACTCACTAGTGAGCGTAAAATCGTGTTTTCTCGACTTTGTTCAAAGTGCGGAAAAGGTCTATAAATGGACGTATCACACCTTAATACACCTTTAAATATCAATAAAAGTGAGTTTACGTTAAGTCAAGAAATAAGAATTTTTACTCACTAGTGAGCGTAAAATCGTGTTTTCTCGACTTTGTTCAAAGTGCGGAAAATGCATATAAATGGACGTATCACACCTTAATACACCTTTAAATATCAATAATAGTGAGTTTACGTTAAGTCAAGAAATAAGAAATTTTACTCACTAGTGAGCGTAAAATCGTGTTTTCTCGACTTTGTTCAAAGTGCGGAAAAGGCATATAAATGGACGAATCACACCTTAATACACCTTTAAATATCAATAAAAGTGAGTTTACGTTAAGTCAAGAAATAAGAATTTTTACTCACTAGTGAGCGTAAAATCGTGTTTTCTCGACTTTGTTCAAAGTGCGGAAAAGGTCTATAAATGGACGTATCACACCTTAATACACCTTTAAATATCAATAAAAGTGAGTTTACGTTAAGTCAAGAAATAAGAATTTTTACTCACTAGTGAGCGTAAAATCGTGTTTTCTCGACTTTGTTCAAAGTGCGGAAAATGCATATAAATGGACGTATCACACCTTAATACACCTTTAAATATCAATAATAGTGAGTTTACGTTAAGTCAAGAAATAAGAAATTTTACTTACTAGTGAGCGTAAAATCGTGTTTTCTCGACTTTGTTCAAAGTGCGGAAAAGGCACATAAATGGACGAATCACACCTTAATACACCTTTAAATATCAATAAAAGTGAGTTTACGTTAAGTCAAGAAATAAGAATTTTTACTCACTAGTGAGCGTAAAATCGTGTTTTCTCGACTTTGTTCAAAGTGCGGAAAAGGTCTATAAATGGACGTATCACACCTTAATACACCTTTAAATATCAATAAAAGTGAGTTTACGTTAAGTCAAGAAATAAGAATTTTTACTCACTAGTGAGCGTAAAATCGTGTTTTCTCGACTTTGTTCAAAGTGCGGAAAAGGCATATAAATGGACGTATCACACCTTAATACACCTTTAAATATCAATAAAAGTGAGTTTACGTTAAGTCAAGAAATAAGAATTTTTACTCACTAGTGAGCGTAAAATCGTGTATTCTCGACTTTGTTCAAAGTGCGGAAAAGGTCTATAAATGGACGTATCACACCTTAATACACCTTTAAATATCAATAAAAGTGAGTTTACGTTAAGTCAAGAAATAAGAATTTTTACTCACTAGTGAGCGTAAAATCGTGTTTTCTCGACTTTGTTCAAAGTGCGGAAAATGCATATAAATGGACGAATCACACCTTAATACACCTTTAAATATCAATAAAAGTGAGTTTACGTTAAGTCAAGAAATAAGAATTTATACTCACTAGTGAGCGTAAAATCGTGTTTTCTCGACTTTGTTCAAAGTGCGGAAAAGGTCTATAAATGGACGTATCACACCTTAATACACCTTTAAATATCAATAAAAGTGAGTTTACGTTAAGTCAAGAAATAAGAATTTTTACTCACTAGTGAGCGTAAAATCGTGTTTTCTCGACTTTGTTCAAAGTGCGGAAAATGCATATAAATGGACGTATCACACCTTAATACACCTTTAAATATCAATAAAAGTGAGTTTACGTTAAGTCAAGAAATACGAATTTTTACTCACTAGTGAGCGTAAAATCGTGTTTTCTCGACTTTGTTCAAAGTGCGGAAAAGGCATATAAATGGACGTATCACACCTTAATACACCTTTAAAAATCAATAAAAGTGAGTTTACGTTAAGTCAAGAAATAAGAATTTTTACTCACTAGTGAGCGTAAAATCGTGTTTTCTCGACTTTGTTCAAAGTGCGGAAAAGGCATATAAATGGACGTATCACACCTTAATACACCATTAAATATCAATAAAAGTGAGTTTACGTTAAGTCAAGAAATAAGAATTTTTACTCACTAGTGAGCGTAAAATCGTGTATTCTCGACTTTGTTCAAAGTGCGGAAAAGGTCTATAATTGGACGTATCACACCTTAATACACCTTTAAATATCAATAAAAGTGAGTTTACGTTAAGTCAAGAAATCAGAATTTTTACTCACTAGTGAGCGTAAAATCGTGTTTTCTCGACTTTGTTCAAAGTGCGGAAAATGCATATAAATGGACGTATCACACCTTAATACACCTTTAAATATCAATAATAGTGAGTTTACGTTAAGTCAAGAAATAAGAAATTTTACTCACTAGTGAGCGTAAAATCGTGTTTTCTCGACTTTGTTCAAAGTGCGGAAAAGGCATATAAATGGACGTATCACACCTTAATACACCTTTAAATATCAATAAAAGTGAGTTTACGTTAAGTCAAGAAATAAGAATTTTTACTCACTAGTGAGCGTAAAATCGTGTTTTCTCGACTTTGTTCAAAGTGCGGAAAAGGCAAATAAATGGACGTATCACACCTTAATACACCTTTAAATATCAATAAAAGTGAGTTTACCGTAAGTCATGAAATACGAATTTTACTCACTAGTGAGCGTAAAATCGTGTTATCTCGACTTTGTTCAAAGTGCGGAAAAGGCATATAAATGGACGTATCACACCTTAATACACCTTTAAAAATCAATAAAAGTGAGTTTACGTTAAGTCAAGAAATAAGAATTTTTACTCACTAGTGAGCGTAAAATCGTGATTTCTTGACTTTGTTCAAAGTGCGGAAAAGGCACATAAATGGACGAATCACACCTTAATACACCTTTAAATATCAATAATCGTGAGTTTACGTTAAGTCAAGAAATAAGAAATTTTACTCACTAGTGAGCGTAAAATCGTGTTTTCTCGACTTTGTTCAAAGTGCGGAAAAGGCATATAAATGGACGTATCACACCTTAATACACCTTTAAATATCAATAAAAGTGAGTTTACGTTAAGTCAAGAAATAAGAATTTTTACTCACTAGTGAGCGTAAAATCGTGTTTTCTCGACTTTGTTCAAAGTGCGGAAAAGGCAAATAAATGGACGTATCACACCTTAATACACCTTTAAATATCAATAAAAGTGAGTTTACGTTAAGTCAAGAAATAAGAATTTTTACTCACTAGTGAGCGTAAAATCGTGTTTTCTCGACTTTGTTCAAAGTGCGGAAAAGGCAAATAAATGGACGTATCACACCTTAATACACCTTTAAATATCAATAAAAGTGAGTTTACGTTAAGTCAAGAAATACGAATTTTACTCACTAGTGAGCGTAAAATCGTGTTTTCTCGACTTTGTTCAAAGTGCGGAAAAGGCATATAAATGGACGTATCACACCTTAATACACCTTTAAAAATCAATAAAAGTGAGTTTACGTTAAGTCAAGAAATAAGAATTTTTACTCACTAGTGAGCGTAAAATCGTGTTTTCTTGACTTTGTTCAAAGTGCGGAAAAGGCACATAAATGGACGAATCACACCTTAATACACCTTTAAATATCAATAATCGTGAGTTTACGTTAAGTCAAGAAATAAGAATTTTTACTCACTAGTGAGCGTAAAATCGTGTTTTCTCGACTTTGTTCAAAGTGCGGAAAAGGTCTATAAATGGACGTATCACACCTTAATACACCTTTAAATATCAATAAAAGTGATTTTACGTTAAGTCAAGAAATAAGAATTTTTACTCACTAGTGAGCGTAAAATCGTGTTTTCTCGACTTTGTTCAAAGTGCGGAAAAAGGCATATAAATGGACGAATCACACCTTAATACACCTTTAAATATCAATAAAAGTGAGTTTACGTTAAGTCAAGAAATAAGAATTTTTACTCACTAGTGAGCGTAAAATCGTGTTTTCTCGACTTTGTTCAAAGTGCGGAAAAGGTCTATAAATGGACGTATCACACCTTAATACACCTTTAAATATCAATAAAAGTGAGTTTACGTTAAGTCAAGAAATAAGAATTTTTACTCACTAGTGAGCGTAAAATCGTGTTTTCTCGACTTTGTTCAAAGTGCGGAAAATGCATATAAATGGACGTATCACACCTTAATACACCTTTAAATATCAATAATAGTGAGTTTACGTTAAGTCAAGAAATAAGAAATTTTACTCACTAGAGAGCGTAAAATCGTGTTTTCTCGACTTTGTTCAAAGTGCGGAAAAGGCACATAAATGGACGAATCACACCTTAATACACCTTTAAATATCAATAAAAGTGAGTTTACGTTAAGTCAAGAAATAAGAATTTTTACTCACTAGTGAGCGTAAAATCGTGTTTTCTCGACTTTGTTCAAAGTGCGGAAAAGGTCTATAAATGGACGTATCACACCTTAATACACCTTTAAATATCAATAAAAGTGAGTTTACGTTAAGTCAAGAAATAAGAATTTTTACTCACTAGTGAGCGTAAAATCGTGTTTTCTCGACTTTGTTCAAAGTGCGGAAAAGGCATATAAATGGACGTATCACACCTTAATACACCTTTAAATATCAATAAAAGTGATTTTACGTTAAGTCAAGAAATAAGAATTTTTACTCACTAGTGAGCGTAAAATCGTGTTTTCTCGACTTTGTTCAAAGTGCGGAAAAGGCATATAAATGGACGAATCACACCTTAATACACCTTTAAATATCAATAAAAGTGAGTTTACGTTAAGTCAAGAAATAAGAATTTTTACTCACTAGTGAGCGTAAAATCGTGTTTTCTCGACTTTGTTCAAAGTGCGGAAAACGTCTATAAATGGACGTATCACACCTTAATACACCTTTAAATATCAATAAAAGTGAGTTTACGTTAAGTCAAGAAATAAGAATTTTTACTCACTAGTGAGCGTAAAATCGTGTTTTCTCGACTTTGTTCAAAGTGCGGAAAATGCATATAAATGGACGTATCACACCTTAATACACCTTTAAATATCAATAATAGTGAGTTTACGTTAAGTCAAGAAATAAGAAATTTTACTCACTAGTGAGCGTAAAATCGTGTTTTCTCGACTTTGTTCAAAGTGCGGAAAAGGCACATAAATGGACGAATCACACCTTAATACACCTTTAAATATCAATAAAAGTGAGTTTACGTTAAGTCAAGAAATAAGAATTTTTACTCACTAGTGAGCGTAAAATCGTGTTTTCTCGACTTTGTTCAAAGTGCGGAAAAGGTCTATAAATGGACGTATCACACCTTAATACACCTTTAAATATCAATAAAAGTGAGTTTACGTTAAGTCAAGAAATAAGAATTTTTACTCACTAGTGAGCGTAAAATCGTGTTTTCTCGACTTTGTTCAAAGTGCGGAAAAGGCATATAAATGGACGTATCACACCTTAATACACCTTTAAATATCAATAAAAGTGAGTTTACGTTAAGTCAAGAAATAAGAATTTTTACTCACTAGTGAGCGTAAAATCGTGTATTCTCGACTTTGTTCAAAGTGCGGAAAAGGTCTATAAATGGACGTATCACACCTTAATACACCTTTAAATATCAATAAAAGTGAGTTTACGTTAAGTCAAGAAATAAGAATTTTTACTCACTAGTGAGCGTAAAATCGTGTTTTCTCGACTTTGTTCAAAGTGCGGAAAAGGCATATAAATGGACGAATCACACCTTAATACACCTTTAAATATCAATAAAAGTGAGTTTACGTTAAGTCAAGAAATAAGAATTTTTTCTCACTAGTGAGCGTAAAATCGTGTTTTCTCGACTTTGTTCAAAGTGCGGAAAAGGTCTATAAATGGGACGTATCACACCTTAATACACCTTTAAATATCAATAAAAGTGAGTTTACGTTAAGTCAAGAAATAAGAATTTTTACTCACTAGTGAGCGTAAAATCGTGTTTTCTCGACTTTGTTCAAAGTGCGGAAAATGCATATAAATGGACGTATCACACCTTAATACACCTTTAAATATCAATAAAAGTGAGTTTACGTTAAGTCAAGAAATACGAATTTTTACTCACTAGTGAGCGTAAAATCGTGTTTTCTCGACTTTGTTCAAAGTGCGGAAAAGGCATATAAATGGACGTATCACACCTTAATACACCTTTAAAAATCAATAAAAGTGAGTTTACGTTAAGTCAAGAAATAAGAATTTTTACTCACTAGTGAGCGTAAAATCGTGTTTTCTCGACTTTGTTCAAAGTGCGGAAAAGGCATATAAATGGACGTATCACACCTTAATACACCTTTAAATATCAATAAAAGTGAGTTTACGTTAAGTCAAGAAATAAGAATTTTTACTTACTAGTGAGCGTAAAATCGTGTATTCTCGACTTTGTTCAAAGTGCGGAAAAGGTCTATAAATGGACGTATCACACCTTAATACACCTTTAAATATCAATAAAACTGAGTTTACGTTAAGTCAAGAAATAAGAATTTTTACTCACTAGTGAGCGTAAAATCGTGTTTTCTCGACTTTGTTCAATGTGCGGAAAATGCATATAAATGGACGTATCACACCTTAATACACCTTTAAATATCAATAATAGTGAGTTTACGTTAAGTCAAGAAATAAGAAATTTTACTCACTAGTGAGCGTAAAATCGTGTTTTCTCGACTTTGTTCAAAGTGCGGAAAAGGCATATAAATGGAAGTATCACACCTTAATACACCTTTAAATATCAATAAAAGTGAGTTTACGTTAAGTCAAGAAATAAGAATTTTTACTCACTAGTGAGCGTAAAATCGTGTTTTCTCGACTTTGTTCAAAGTGCGGAAAAGGCAAATAAATGGACGTATCACACCTTAATACACCTTTAAATATCAATAAAAGTGAGTTTACCGTAAGTCATGAAATACGAATTTTACTCACTAGTGAGCGTAAAATCGTGTTTTCTCGACTTTGTTCAAAGTGCGGAAAAGGCATATAAATGGACGTATCACACCTTAATACACCTTTAAAAATCAATAAAAGTGAGTTTACGTTAAGTCAAGAAATAAGAATTTTTACTCACTAGTGAGCGTAAAATCGTGTTTTCTCGACTTTGTTCAAAGTGCGGAAAATGCATATAAATGGACGTATCACACCTTAATACACCTTTAAATATCAATAATAGTGAGTTTACGTTAAGTCAAGAAGTAAGAAATTTTACTCACTAGTGAGCGTAAAATCGTGTTTTCTCGACTTTGTTCAAAGTGCGGAAAAGGCATATAAATGGACGTATCACACCTTAATACACCTTTAAATATCAATAAAAGTGAGTTTACGTTAAGTCAAGAAATAAGAATTTTTACTCACTAGTGAGCGTAAAATCGTGTTTTCTCGACTTTGTTCAAAGTGCGGAAAAGCCAAATAAATGGACGTATCACACCTTAATACACCTTTAAATATCAATAAAAGTGAGTTTACGTTAAGTCAAGAAATACGAATTTTACTCACTAGTGAGCGTAAAATCGTGTTTTCTCGACTTTGTTCAAAGTGCGGAAAAGGCATATAAATGGACGTATCACACCTTAATACACCTTTAAAAATCAATAAAAGTGAGTTTACGTTAAGTCAAGAAATAAGAATTTTTACTCACTAGTGAGCGTAAAATCGTGTTTTCTCGACTTTGTTCAAAGTGCGGAAAAGGTCTATAAATGGACGTATCACACCTTAATACACCTTTAAATATCAATAAAAGTGAGTTTACGTTAAGTCAAGAAATAAGAATTTTTACTCACTAGTGAGCGTAAAATCGTGTTTTCTCGACTTTGTTCAAAGTGCGGAAAAGGTCTATAAATGGACGTATCACACCTTAATACACCTTTAAATATCAATAAAAGTGAGTTTCGTTAAGTCAAGAAATAAGAATTTTTACTCACTAGTGAGCGTAAAATCGTGTTTTCTCGACTTTGTTCAAAGTGCGGAAAAGGCATATAAATGGACGAATCACACCTTAATACACCTTTAATTATCAATAAAAGTGAGTTTACGTTAAGTCAAGAAATAAGAATTTTTACTCACTAGTGAGCGTAAAATCGTGTTTTCTCGACTTTGTTCAAAGTGCGGAAAAGGTCTATAAATGGACGTATCACACCTTAATACACCTTTAAATATCAATAAAAGTGAGTTTACGTTAAGTCAAGAAATAAGAATTTTTACTCACTAGTGAGCGTAAAATCGTGTTTTCTCGACTTTGTTCAAAGTGCGGAAAATGCATATAAATGGACGTATCACACCTTAATACACCTTTAAATATCAATAAAAGTGAGTTTACGTTAAGTCAAGAAATACGAATTTTTACTCACTAGTGAGCGTAAAATCGTGTTTTCTCGACTTTGTTCAAAGTGCGGAAAAGGCATATAAATGGACGTATCACACCTTAATACACCTTTAAATATCAATAAAAGTGAGTTTACGTTAAGTCAAGAAATAACAATTTTTACTCACTAGTGAGCGTAAAATCGTGTATTCTCGACTTTGTTCAAAGTGCGGAAAAGGTCTATAAATGGACGTATCACACCTTAATACACCTTTAAATATCAATAAAAGTGAGTTTACGTTAAGTCAAGAAATAAGAATTTTTACTCACTAGTGAGCGTAAAATCGTGTTTTCTCGACTTTGTTCAAAGTGCGGAAAAGGCATATAAATGGACGAATCACACCTTAATACACCTTTAAATATCAATAAAAGTGAGTTTACGTTAAGTCAAGAAATAAGAATTTTTACTCACTAGTGAGCGTAAAATCGTGTTTTCTCGACTTTGTTCAAAGTGCAGAAAAGGTCTATAAATGGACGTATCACACCTTAATACACCTTTAAATATCAATAAAAGTGAGTTTACGTTAAGTCAAGAAATAAGAATTTTTACTCACTAGTGAGCGTAAAATCGTGTTTTCTCGACTTTGTTCAAAGTGCGGAAAATGCATATAAATGGACGTATCACACCTTAATACACCTTTAAATATCAATAATAGTGAGTTTACGTTAAGTCAAGAAATAAGAAATTTTACTCACTAGTGAGCGTAAAATCGTGTTTTCTCGACTTTGTTCAAAGTGCGGAAAAGGCATATAAATGGACGTATCACACCTTAATACACCTTTAAATATCAATAAAAGTGAGTTTACGTTAAGTCAAGAAATAAGAATTTTTACTCACTAGTGAGCGTAAAATCGTGTTTTCTCGACTTTGTTCAAAGTGCGGAAAAGGCAAATAAATGGACGTATCACACCTTAATACACCTTTAAATATCAATAAAAGTGAGTTTACGTTAAGTCAAGAAATACGAATTTTACTCACTAGTGAGCGTAAAATCGTGTTTTCTCGACTTTGTTCAAAGTGCGGAAAAGGCATATAAATGGACGTATCACACCTTAATACACCTTTAAAAGTCAATAAAAGTGAGTTTACGTTAAGTCAAGAAATAAGAATTTTTACTCACTAGTGAGCGTAAAATCGTGTTTTCTTGACTTTGTTCAAAGTGCGGAAAAGGCATATAAATGGACGAATCACACCTTAATACACCTTTAAATATCAATAAAAGTGAGTTTACGTTAAGTCAAGAAATAAGAATTTTTACTCACTAGTGAGCGTAAAATCGTGTATTCTCGACTTTGTTCAAAGTGCGGAAAAGGTCTATAAATGGACGTATCACACCTTAATACACCTTTATATATCAATAAAAGTGAGTTTACGTTAAGTCAAGAAATAAGAATTTTTACTCACTAGTGAGCGTAAAATCGTGTTTTCTCGACTTTGTTCAAAGTGCGGAAAATGCATATAAATGGACGTATCACACCTTAATACACCTTTAAATATCAATAATAGTGAGTTTACGTTAAGTCAAGAAATAAGAAATTTTACTCACTAGTGAGCGTAAAATCGTGTTTTCTCGACTTTGTTCAAAGTGCGGAAAAGGCATATAAATGGACGTATCACACCTTAATACACCTTTAAATATCAATAAAAGTGAGTTTACGTTAAGTCAAGAAATAAGAATTTTTACTCACTAGTGAGCGTAAAATCGTGTTTTCTCGCCTTTGTTCAAAGTGCGGAAAAGGCAAATAAATGGACGTATCACACCTTAATACACCTTTAAATATCAATAAAAGTGAGTTTACCGTAAGTCATGAAATACGAATTTTACTCACTAGTGAGCGTAAAATCGTGTTTTCTCGACTTTGTTCAAAGTGCGGAAAAGGCATATAAATGGACGTATCACACCTTAATACACCTTTAAAAATCAATAAAAGTGAGTTTACGTTAAGTCAAGAAATAAGAATTTTTACTCACTAGTGAGCGTAAAATCGTGTTTTCTTGACTTTGTTCAAAGTGCGGAAAAGGCACATAAATGGACGAATCACACCTTAATACACCTTTAAATATCAATAATCGTGAGTTTACGTTAAGTCAAGAAATAAGAATTTTTACTCACTAGTGAGCGTAAAATCGTGTTTTCTCGACTTTGTTCAAAGTGCGGAAAATGCATATAAATGGACGTATCACACCTTAATACACCTTTAAATATCAATAATAGTGAGTTTACGTTAAGTCAAGAAATAAGAAATTTTACTCACTAGTGAGCGTAAAATCGTGTTTTCTCGACTTTGTTCAAAGTGCGGAAAAGGCATATAAATGGACGTATCACACCTTAATACATCTTTAAATATCAATAAAAGTGAGTTTACGTTAAGTCAAGAAATAAGAATTTTTACTCACTAGTGAGCGTAAAATCGTGTTTTCTCGACTTTGTTCAAAGTGCGGAAAAGGCAAATAAATGGACGTATCACACCTTAATACACCTTTAAATATCAATAAAAGTGAGTTTACGTTAAGTCAAGAAATAAGAATTTTTACTCACTAGTGAGCGTAAAATCGTGTTTTCTTGACTTTGTTCAAAGTGCGGAAAAGGCATATAAATGGACGAATCACACCTTAATACACCTTTAAATATCAATAAAAGTGAGTTTACGTTAAGTCAAGAAATAAGAATTTTTACTCACTAGTGAGCGTAAAATCGTGTTTTCTCGACTTTGTTCAAAGTGCGGAAAAGGTCTATAAATGGACGTATCACACCTTAATACACCTTTAAATATCAATAAAAGTGAGTTTACGTTAAGTCAAGAAATAAGAATTTTTACTCACTAGTGAGCGTAAAATCGTGTTTTCTCGACTTTGTTCAAAGTGCGGAAAATGCATATAAATGGACGTATCACACCTTAATACACCTTTAAATATCAATAAAAGTCAGTTTACGTTAAGTCAAGAAATAAGAATTTTTACTCACTAGTGAGCGTAAAATCGTGGATTCTCGACTTTGTTCAAAGTGCGGAAAAGGTCTATAAATGGACGTATCACACCTTAATACACCTTTAAATATCAATAAAAGTGAGTTTACGTTAAGTCAAGAAATAAGAATTTTTACTCACTAGTGAGCGTAAAATCGTGTTTTCTCGACTTTGTTCAAAGTGCGGAAAATGCATATAAATGGACGTATCACACCTTAATACACCTTTAAATATCAATAATAGTGAGTTTACGTTAAGTCAAGAAATAAGAAATTTTACTCACTAGTGAGCGTAAAATCGTGTTTTCTCGACTTTGTTCAAAGTGCGGAAAAGGCATATAAATGGACGTATCACACCTTAATACACCTTTAAATATCAATAAAAGTGAGTTTACGTTAAGTCAAGAAATAAGAATTTTTACTCACTAGTGAGCGTAAAATCGTGTTTTCTCGACTTTGTTCAAAGTGCGGAAAAGGCAAATAAATGGACGTATCACACCTTAATACACCTTTAAATATCAATAAAAGTGAGTTTACCGTAAGTCATGAAATACGAATTTTACTCACTAGTGAGCGTAAAATCGTGTTTTCTCGACTTTGTTCAAAGTGCGGAAAAGGCATATAAATGGACGTATCACACCTTAATACACCTTTAAAAATCAATAAAAGTGAGTTTACGTTAAGTCAAGAAATAAGAATTTTTACTCACTAGTGAGCGTAAAATCGTGTTTTCTTGACTTTGTTCAAAGTGCGGAAAAGGCACATAAATGGACGAATCACACCTTAATACACCTTTAAATATCAATAATCGTGAGTTTACGTTAAGTCAAGAAATAAGAATTTTTACTCACTAGTGAGCGTAAAATCGTGTTTTCTCGACTTTGTTCAAAGTGCGGAAAATGCATATAAATGGACGTATCACACCTTAATACACCTTTAAATATCAATAATAGTGAGTTTACGTTAAGTCAAGAAATAAGAAATTTTACTCACTAGTGAGCGTAAAATCGTGTTTTCTCGACTTTGTTCAAAGTGCGGAAAAGGCATATAAATGGACGTATCACACCTTAATACACCTTTAAATATCAATAAAAGTGAGTTTACGTTAAGTCAAGAAATAAGAATTTTTACTCACTAGTGAGCGTAAAATCGTGTTTTCTCGACTTTGTTCAAAGTGCGGAAAAGGCAAATAAATCGACGTATCACACCTTAATACACCTTTAAATATCAATAAAAGTGAGTTTACGTTAAGTCAAGAAATAAGAATTTTTACTCACTAGTGAGCGTAAAATCGTGTATTCTCGACTTTGTTCAAAGTGCGGAAAAGGTCTATAAATGGACGTATCACACCTTAATACACCTTTAAATATCAATAAAAGTGAGTTTACGTTAAGTCAAGAAATAAGAATTTTTACTCACTAGTGAGCGTAAAATCGTGTTTTCTCGACTTTGTTCAAAGTGCGGAAAAGGCATATAAATGGACGAATCACACCTTAATACACCTTTAATTATCAATAAAAGTGAGTTTACGTTAAGTCAAGAAATAAGAATTTTTACTCACTAGTGAGCGTAAAATCGTGTTTTCTCGACTTTGTTCAAAGTGCGGAAAACGTCTATAAATGGACGTATCACACCTTAATACACCTTTAAATATCAATAAAAGTGAGTTTACGTTAAGTCAAGAAATAAGAATTTTTACTCACTAGTGAGCGTAAAATCGTGTTTTCTCGACTTTGTTCAAAGTGCGGAAAATGCATATAAATGGACGTATCACACCTTAATACACCTTTAAATATCAATAAAAGTGAGTTTACGTTAAGTCAAGAAATACGAATTTTTACTCACTAGTGAGCGTAAAATCGTGTTTTCTCGACTTTGTTCAAAGTGCGGAAAAGGCATATAAATGGACGTATCACACCTTAATACACCTTTAAATATCAATAAAAGTGAGTTTACGTTAAGTCAAGAAATAACAATTTTTACTCACTAGTGAGCGTAAAATCGTGTATTCTCGACTTTGTTCAAAGTGCGGAAAAGGTCTATAAATGGACGTATCACACCTTAATACAACTTTAAATATCAATAAAAGTGAGTTTACGTTAAGTCAAGAAATAAGAATTTTTACTCACTAGTGAGCGTAAAATCGTGTTTTCTCGACTTTGTTCAATGTGCGGAAAATGCATATAAATGGACGTATCACACCTTAATACACCTTTAAATATCAATAATAGTGAGTTTACGTTAAGTCAGAAATAAGAAATTTTACTCACTAGTGAGCGTAAAATCGTGTTTTCTCGACTTTGTTCAAAGTGCGGAAAAGGCATATAAATGGACGTATCACACCTTAATACACCTTTAAATATCAATAAAAGTGAGTTTACGTTAAGTCAAGAAATAAGAATTTTTACTCACTAGTGAGCGTAAAATCGTGTTTTCTCGACTTTGTTCAAAGTGCGGAAAAGGCAAATAAATGGACGTATCACACCTTAATACACCTTTAAATATCAATAAAAGTGAGTTTACGTTAAGTCAAGAAATACGAATTTTACTCACTAGTGAGCGTAAAATCGTGTTTTCTCGACTTTGTTCAAAGTGCGGAAAAGGCATATAAATGGACGTATCACACCTTAATACACCTTTAAAAGTCAATAAAAGTGAGTTTACGTTAAGTCAAGAAATAAGAATTTTTACTCACTAGTGAGCGTAAAATCGTGTTTTCTTGACTTTGTTCAAAGTGCGGAAAAGGCATATAAATGGACGAATCACACCTTAATACACCTTTAAATATCAATAAAAGTGAGTTTACGTTAAGTCAAGAAATAAGAATTTTTACTCACTAGTGAGCGTAAAATCGTGTTTTCTCGACTTTGTTCAAAGTGCGGAAAAGGTCTATAAATGGACGTATCACACCTTAATACACCTTTAAATATCAATAAAAGTGAGTTTACGTTAAGTCAAGAAATAAGAATTTTTACTCACTAGTGAGCGTAAAATCGTGTATTCTCGACTTTGTTCAAAGTGCGGAAAAGGTCTATAAATGGACGTATCACACCTTAATACACCTTTAAATATCAATAAAAGTGAGTTTACGTTAAGTCAAGAAATAAGAATTTTTACTCACTAGTGAGCGTAAAATCGTGTTTTCTCGACCTTGTTCAAAGTGCGGAAAAGGCATATAAATGGACGTATCACACCTTAATACACCTTTAAAAATCAATAAAGGTGAGTTTACGTTAAGTCAAGAAATAAGAATTTTTACTCACTAGTGAGCGTAAAATCGTGTTTTCTCGACTTTGTTCAAAGTGCGGAAAAGGCATATAAATGGACGTATCACACCTTAATACACCTTTAAAT
This sequence comes from Deroplatys truncata, assembly GCA_030765065.1. Classification (NCBI taxonomy): domain Eukaryota; kingdom Metazoa; phylum Arthropoda; class Insecta; order Mantodea; family Mantidae; genus Deroplatys; species Deroplatys truncata. Next base: position 24,498 of record JAUKNL010000641.1, on the reverse strand, counting down.
ATCAATAAAAGTGAGTTTACGTTAAGTCAAGAAATAAGAATTTTTACTCACTAGTGAGCGTAAAATCGTGTATTCTCGACTTTGTTCAAAGTGCGGAAAAGGTCTATAAATGGACGTATCACACCTTAATACACCTTTATATATCAATAAAAGTGAGTTTACGTTAAGTCAAGAAATAAGAATTTTTACTCACTAGTGAGCGTAAAATCGTGTTTTCTCGACTTTGTTCAAAGTGCGGAAAATGCATATAAATGGACGTATCACACCTTAATACACCTTTAAATATCAATAATAGTGAGTTTACGTTAAGTCAAGAAATAAGAAATTTTACTCACTAGTGAGCGTAAAATCGTGTTTTCTCGACTTTGTTCAAAGTGCGGAAAAGGCATATAAATGGACGTATCACACCTTAATACACCTTTAAATATCAATAAAAGTGAGTTTACGTTAAGTCAAGAAATAAGAATTTTTACTCACTAGTGAGCGTAAAATCGTGTTTTCTCGACTTTGTTCAAAGTGCGGAAAAGGCAAATAAATGGACGTATCACACCTTAATACACCTTTAAATATCAATAAAAGTGAGTTTACCGTAAGTCATGAAATACGAATTTTACTCACTAGTGAGCGTAAAATCGTGTTTTCTCGACTTTGTTCAAAGTGCGGAAAAGGCATATAAATGGACGTATCACACCTTAATACACCTTTAAAAATCAATAAAAGTGAGTTTACGTTAAGTCAAGAAATAAGAATTTTTACTCACTAGTGAGCGTAAAATCGTGTTTTCTTGACTTTGTTCAAAGTGCGGAAAAGGCACATAAATGGACGAATCACACCTTAATACACCTTTAAATATCAATAATCGTGAGTTTACGTTAAGTCAAGAAATAAGAATTTTTACTCACTAGTGAGCGTAAAATCGTGTTTTCTCGACTTTGTTCAAAGTGCGGAAAATGCATATAAATGGACGTATCACACCTTAATGCAACCTTTAAATATCAATAATAGTGAGTTTACGTTAAGTCAAGAAATAAGAAATTTTACTCACTAGTGAGCGTAAAATCGTGTTTTCTCGACTTTGTTCAAAGTGCGGAAAAGGCATATAAATGGACGTATCACACCTTAATACACCTTTAAATATCAATAAAAGTGAGTTTACGTTAAGTCAAGAAATAAGAATTTTTACTCACTAGTGAGCGTAAAATCGTGTTTTCTCGACTTTGTTCAAAGTGCGGAAAAGGCAAATAAATGGACGTATCACACCTTAATACACCTTTAAATATCAATAAAAGTGAGTTTACGTTAAGTCAAGAAATACGAATTTTACTCACTAGTGAGCGTAAAATCGTGTTTTCTCGACTTTGTTCAAAGTGCGGAAAAGGCATATAAATGGACGTATCACACCTTAATACACCTTTAAAAGTCAATAAAAGTGAGTTTACGTTAAGTCAAGAAATAAGAATTTTTACTCACTAGTGAGCGTAAAATCGTGTTTTCTTGACTTTGTTCAAAGTGCGGAAAAGGCATATAAATGGACGAATCACACCTTAATACACCTTTAAATATCAATAAAAGTGAGTTAACGTTAAGTCAAGAAATAAGAATTTTTACTCACTAGTGAGCGTAAAATCGTGTTTTCTCGACTTTGTTCAAAGTGCGGAAAAGGTCTATAAATGGACGTATCACACCTTAATACACCTTTAAATATCAATAAAAGTGAGTTTACGTTAAGTCAAGAAATAAGAATTTTTACTCACTAGTGAGCGTAAAATCGTGTTTTCTCGACTTTGTTCAAAGTGCGGAAAATGCATATAAATGGACGTATCACACCTTAATACACCTTTAAATATCAATAAAAGTGAGTTTACGTTAAGTCAAGAAATACGAATTTTTACTCACTAGTGAGCGTAAAATCGTGTTTTCTCGACTTTGTTCAAAGTGCGGAAAAGGCATATAAATGGACGTATCACACCTTAATACACCTTTAAAAATCAATAAAACTGAGTTTACGTTAAGTCAAGAAATAAGAATTTTTACTCACTAGTGAGCGTAAAATCGTGTTTTCTCGACTTTGTTCAAAGTGCGGAAAAGGCATATAAATGGACGTATCACACCTTAATACACCTTTAAATATCAATAAAAGTGAGTTTACGTTAAGTCAAGAAATAAGAATTTTTACTCACTAGTGAGCGTAAAATCGTGTTTTCTCGACTTTGTTCAAAGTGCGGAAAATGCATATAAATGGACGTATCACACCTTAATACACCTTTAAATATCAATAATAGTGAGTTTACGTTAAGTCAAGAAATAAGAAATTTTACTCACTAGTGAGCGTAAAATCGTGTTTTCTCGACTTTGTTCAAAGTGCGGAAAAGGCATATAAATGGACGTATCACACCTTAATACACCTTTAAATATCAATAAAAGTGAGTTTACGTTAAGTCAAGAAATAAGAATTTTTACTCACTAGTGAGCGTAAAATCGTGTTTTCTCGACTTTGTTCAAAGTGCGGAAAAGGCAAATAAATGGACGTATCACACCTTAATACACCTTTAAATATCAATAAAAGTGAGTTTACCGTAAGTCATGAAATACGAATTTTACTCACTAGTGAGCGTAAAATCGTGTTTTCTCGACTTTGTTCAAAGTGCGGAAAAGGCACATAAATGGACGAATCACACCTTAATACACCTTTAAATATCAATAAAAGTGAGTTTACGTTAAGTCAAGAAATAAGAATTTTTACTCACTAGTGAGCGTAAAATCGTGTTTTCTCGACTTTGTTCAAAGTGCGGAAAAGGTCTATAAATGGACGTATCACACCTTAATACACCTTTAAATATCAATAAAAGTGAGTTTACGTTAAGTCAAGAAATAAGAATTTTTACTCACTAGTGAGCGTAAAATCGTGTTTTCTCGACTTTGTTCAAAGTGCGGAAAAGGCATATAAATGGACGTATCACACCTTAATACACCTTTAAATATCAATAAAAGTGAGTTTACGTTAAGTCAAGAAATAAGAATTTTTACTCACTAGTGAGCGTAAAATCGTGTATTCTCGACTTTGTTCAAAGTGCGGAAAAGGTCTATAAATGGACGTATCACACCTTAATACACCTTTAAATATCAATAAAAGTGAGTTTACGTTAAGTCAAGAAATAAGAATTTTTACTCACTAGTGAGCGTAAAATCGTGTTTTCTCGACTTTGTTCAAAGTGCGGAAAAGGCAAATAAATGGACGTATCACACCTTAATACACCTTTAAATATCAATAAAAGTGAGTTTACGTTAAGTCAAGAAATAAGAATTTTTACTCACTAGTGAGCGTAAAATCGTGTTTTCTCGACTTTGTTCAAAGTGCGGAAAAGGCATATAAATGGACGAATCACACCTTAATACACCTTTAAATATCAATAAAAGTGAGTTTACGTTAAGTCAAGAAATAAGAATTTTTACTCACTAGTGAGCGTAAAATCGTGTTTTCTCGACTTTGTTCAAAGTGCGGAAAAGGTCTATAAATGGACGTATCACACCTTAATACACCTTTAAATATCAATAAAAGTGAGTTTACGTTAAGTCAAGAAATAAGAATTTTTACTCACTAGTGAGCGTTAAATCGTGTTTTCTCGACTTTGTTCAAAGTGCGGAAAATGCATATAAATGGACGTATCACACCTTAATACACCTTTAAATATCAATAATAGTGAGTTTACGTTAAGTCAAGAAATAAGAAATTTTACTCACTAGACAGCGTAAAATCGTGTTTTCTCGACTTTGTTCAAAGTGCGGAAAAGGCACATAAATGGACGAATCACACCTTAATACACCTTTAAATATCAATAAAAGTGAGTTTACGTTAAGGCAAGAAATAAGAATTTTTACTCACTAGTGAGCGTAAAATCGTGTTTTCTCGACTTTGTTCAAAGTGCGGAAAAGGTCTATAAATGGACGTATCACACGTTAATACACCTTTAAATATCAATAAAAGTGAGTTTACGTTAAGTCAAGAAATAAGAATTTTTACTCACTAGTGAGCGTAAAATCGTGTTTTCTCGACTTTGTTCAAAGTGCGGAAAAGGCATATAAATGGACGTATCACACCTTAATACACCTTTAAATATCAATAAAAGTGAGTTTACGTTAAGTCAAGAAATAAGAATTTTTACTCACTAGTGAGCGTAAAATCGTGTATTCTCGACTTTGTTCAAAGTGCGGAAAAGGTCTATAAATGGACGTATCACACCTTAATACACCTTTAAATATCAATAAAAGTGAGTTTACGTTAAGTCAAGAAATAAGAATTTTTACTCACTAGTGAGCGTAAAATCGTGTTTTCTCGACTTTGTTCAAAGTGCGGAAAAGGCATATAAATGGACGAATCACACCTTAATACACCTTTAAATATCAATAAAAGTGAGTTTACGTTAAGTCAAGAAATAAGAATTTTTACTCACTAGTGAGCGTAAAATCGTGTTTTCTCGACTTATTTCAAAGTGCGGAAAAGGTCTATAAATGGACGTATCACACCTTAATACACCTTTAAATATCAATAAAAGTGAGTTTACGTTAAGTCAAGAAATAAGAATTTTTACTCACTAGTGAGCGTAAAATCGTGTTTTCTCGACTTTGTTCAAAGTGCGGAAAATGCATATAAATGGACGTATCACACCTTAATACACCTTTAAATATCAATAAAAGTGAGTTTACGTTAAGTCAAGAAATACGAATTTTTACTCACTAGTGAGCGTAAAATCGTGTTTTCTCAACTTTGTTCAAAGTGCGGAAAAGGCATATAAATGGACGTATCACACCTTAATACACCTTTAAATATCAATAAAAGTGAGTTTACGTTAAGTTAAGAAATAAGAATTTTTACTCACTAGTGAGCGTAAAGTCGTGTATTCTCGACTTTGTTCAAAGTGCGGAAAAGGTCTATAAATGGACGTATCACACCTTAATACACCTTTAAATATCAATAAAAGTGAGTTTACGTTAAGTCAAGAAATAAGAATTTTTACTCACTAGTGAGCGTAAAATCGTGTTTTCTCGACTTTGTTCAAAGTGCGGAAAAGGCATATAAATGGACGAATCACACCTTAATACACCTTTAAATATCAATAAAAGTGAGTTTACGTTAAGTCAAGAAATAAGAATTTTTACTCACTAGTGAGCGTAAAATCGTGTTTTCTCGACTTTGTTCAAAGTGCAGAAAAGGTCTATAAATGGACGTATCACACCTTAATACACCTTTAAATATCAATAAAAGTGAGTTTACGTTAAGTCAAGAAATAAGAATTTTTACTCACTAGTGAGCGTAAAATCGTGTTTTCTCGACTTTGTTCAAAGTGCGGAAAATGCATATAAATGGACGTATCACACCTTAATACACCTTTAAATATCAATAATAGTGAGTTTACGTTAAGTCAAGAAATAAGAAATTTTACTCACTAGTGAGCGTAAAATCGTGTTTTCTCGACTTTGTTCAAAGTGCGGAAAAGGCATATAAATGGACGTATCACACCTTAATACACCTTTAAATATCAATAAAAGTGAGTTTACCGTAAGTCATGAAATACGAATTTTACTCACTAGTGAGCGTAAAATCGTGTTTTCTCGACTTTGTTCCAAGTGCGTAAAAGGCATATAAATGGACGTATCACACCTTAATACACCTTTAAAAATCAATAAAAGTGAGTTTACGTTAAGTCAAGAAATAAGAATTTTTACTCACTAGTGAGCGTAAAATCGTGTTTTCTTGACTTTGTTCAAAGTGCGGAAAAGGCACATAAATGGACGAATCACACCTTAATACACCTTTAAATATCAATAATCGTGAGTTTACGTTAAGTCAAGAAATAAGAATTTTTACTCACTAGTGAGCGTAAAATCGTGTTTTCTCGACTTTGTTCAAAGTGCGGAAAATGCATATAAATGGACGTATCACACCTTAATACACCTTTAAATATCAATAATAGTGAGTTTACGTTAAGTCAAGAAATAAGAAATTTTACTCACTAGTGAGCGTAAAATCGTGTTTTCTCGACTTTGTTCAAAGTGCGGAAAAGGCATATAAATGGACGTATCACACCTTAATACACCTTTAAATATCAATAAAAGTGAGTTTACGTTAAGTCAAGAAATAAGAATTTTTACTCACTAGTGAGCGTAAAATCGTGTTTTCTCGACTTTGTTCAAAGTGCGGAAAAGGCAAATAAATGGACGTATCACACCTTAATACACCTTTAAATATCAATAAAAGTGAGTTTACGTTAAGTCAAGAAATAAGAATTTTTACTCACTAGTGAGCGTAAAATCGTGTTTTCTCGACTTTGTTCAAAGTGCGGAAAAGGCAAATAAATGGACGTATCACACCTTAATACACCTTTAAATATCAATGTATCACACCTTAATACACCTTTAAATATCAATAAAAGTGAGTTTACGTTAAGTCAAGAAATACGAATTTTACTCACTAGTGAGCGTAAAATCGTGTTTTCTCGACTTTGTTCAAAGTGCGGAAAAGGCATATACATGGACGTATCACACCTTAATACACCTTTAAAAATCAACAAAAGTGAGTTTACGTTAAGTCAAGAAATAAGAATTTTTACTCACTAGTGAGCGTAAAATCGTGTTTTCTTGACTTTGTTCAAAGTGCGGAAAAGGCACATAAATGGACGAATCACACCTTAATACACCTTTAAATATCAATAATCGTGAGTTTACGTTAAGTCAAGAAATAAGAATTTTTACTCACTAGTGAGCGTAAAAATCGTGTTTTCTCGACTTTGTTCAAAGTGCGGAAAAGGTCTATAAATGGACGTATCACACCTTAATACACCTTTAAATATCAAAAAAAGTGATTTTACGTTAAGTCAAGAAATAAGAATTTTTACTCACTAGTGGAGCGTAAAATCGTGTTTTCTCGACTTTGTTCAAAGTGCGGAAAAGGCATATAAATGGACGAATCACACCTTAATACACCTTTAAATATCAATAAAAGTGAGTTTACGTTAAGTCAAGAAATAAGAATTTTTACTCACTATGAGCGTAAAATCGTGTTTTCTCGACTTTGTTCAAAGTGCGGAAAAGGTCTATAAATGGACGTATCACACCTTAATACACCTTTAAATATCAATAAAAGTGAGTTTACGTTAAGTCAAGAAAATAAGAATTTTTACTCACTAGTGAGCGTAAAATCGTGTTTTCTCGACTTTGTTCAAAGTGCGGAAAAGGCAAATAAATGGACGTATCACACCTTAATACACCTTTAAATATCAATAAAAGTGAGTTTACGTTAAGTCAAGAAATAACGAATTTTACTCACTATGTGAGCGTAAAATCGTGTTTTTTCGACTTTGTTCAAAGTGCGGAAAGGCATATAAATGGACGTATCACACCTTAATACACCTTTAAAAATCAATAAAAGTGAGTTTACGTTTAAGTCAAGAAATAAGAATTTTTACTCACTAGTGAGCGTAAAATCGTGTTTTCTTGACTTTGTTCAAAGTGCGGAAAAGGCACATAAATGGACGAATCACACCTTAATACACCTTTAAATATCAATAATCGTGAGTTTACGTTAAGTCAAGAAATAAGAATTTTTACTCACTAGTGAGCGTAAAATCGTGTTTTCTCGACTTTGTTCAAAGTGCGGAAAAGGTCTATAAATGGACGTATCACACCTTAATACACCTTTAAATATCAATAAAAGTGATTTTACGTTAAGTCAAGAAATAGAATTTTTACTCACTAGTGAGCGTAAAATCGTGTTTTCTCGACTTTGTTCAAAGTGCGGAAAAGGCATATAAATGGACGAATCACACCTTAATACACCTTTAAATATCAATAAAAGTGAGTTTACGTTAAGTCAAGAAATAAGAATTTTTACTCACTAGTGAGCGTAAAATCGTGTTTTCTCGACTTTGTTCAAAGTGCGGAAAAGGTCTATAAATGGACGTATCACACCTTAATACACCTTTAAAATATCAATAAAAGTGAGTTTACGTTAAGTCAAGAAATAAGAATTTTTACTCACTAGTGAGCGTAAAATCGTGTTTTCTCGACTTTGTTCAAAGTGCGGAAAATGCATATAAATGGACGTATCACACCTTAATACACCTTTAAATATCAATAATAGTGAGTTTACGTTAAGTCAAGAAATAAGAAATTTTACTCACTAGACAGCGTAAAATCGTGTTTTCTCGACTTTGTTCAAAGTGCGGAAAAGGCACATAAATGGACGAATCACACCTTAATACACCTTTAAATATCAATAAAAGTGAGTTTACGTTAAGTCAAGAAATAAGAATTTTTACTCACTAGTGAGCGTAAAATCGTGTTTTCTCGACTTTGTTCAAAGTGCGCAAAAGGTCTATAAATGGACGTATCACACCTTAATACACCTTTAAATATCAATAAAAGTGAGTTTACGTTAAGTCAAGAAATAAGAATTTTTACTCACTAGTGAGCGTAAAATCGTGTTTTCTCGACTTTGTTCAAAGTGCGGAAAAGGCATATAAATGGACGTATCACACCTTAATACACCTTTAAATATCAATAAAAGTGAGTTTACGTTAAGTCAAGAAATAAGAATTTTTACTCACTAGTGAGCGTAAAATCGTGTATTCTCGACTTTGTTCAAAGTGCGGAAAAGGTCTATAAATGGACGTATCACACCTTAATACACCTTTAAATATCAATAAAAGTGAGTTTACGTTAAGTCAAGAAATAAGAATTTTTACTCACTAGTGAGCGTAAAATCGTGTTTTCTCGACTTTGTTCAAAGTGCGGAAAAGGCATATAAATGGACGAATCACACCTTAATACACCTTTAAATATCAATAAAAGTGAGTTTACGTTAAGTCAAGAAATAAGAATTTTTACTCACTAGTGAGCGTAAAATCGTGTTTTCTCGACTTTGTGCAAAGTGCGGAAAAGGTTTATAAATGGACGTATCACACCTTAATACACCTTTAAATATCAATAAAAGTGAGTTTACGTTAAGTCAAGAAATAAGAATTTTTACTCACTAGTGAGCGTAAAATCGTGTTTTCTCGACTTTGTTCAAAGTGCGGAAAATGCATATAAATGGACGTATCACACCTTAATACACCTTTAAATATCAATAAAAGTGAGTTTACGTTAAGTCAAGAAATACGAATTTTTACTCACTAGTGAGCGTAAAATCGTGTTTTCTCGACTTTGTTCAAAGTGCGGAAAAGGCATATAAATGGACGTATCACACCTTAATACACCTTTAAATATCAATAAAAGTGAGTTTACGTTAAGTTAAGAAATAAGAATTTTTAACTCACTAGTGAGCGTAAAATCGTGTATTCTCGACTTTGTTCAAAGTGCGGAAAAGGTCTATAAATGGACGTATCACACCTTAATACACCTTTAAATATCAATAAAAGTGAGTTTACGTTAAGTCAAGAAATAAGAATTTTTACTCACTAGTGAGCGTAAAATCGTGTTTTCTCGACTTTGTTCAAAGTGCGGAAAAGGCATATAAATGGACGAATCACACCTTAATACACCTTTAAATATCAATAAAAGTGAGTTTACGTTAAGTCAAGAAATAAGAATTTTTACTCACTAGTGAGCGTAAAATCGTGTTTTCTCGACTTTGTTCAAAGTGCAGAAAAGGTCTATAAATGGACGTATCACACCTTAATACACTTTAAATATCAATAAAAAGTGAGTTTACGTTAAGTCAAGAAATAAGAATTTTTACTCACTAGTGAGCGTAAAATCGTGTTTTCTCGACTTTGTTCAAAGTGCGGAAAATGCATATAAATGGACGTATCACACCTTAATACACCTTTAAATATCAATAATAGTGAGTTTACGTTAAGTCAAGAAATAAGAAATTTTACTCACTAGTTGAGCGTAAAATCGTGTTTTCTCGACTTTGTTCAAAGTGCGGAAAAGGCATATAAATGGACGTATCACACCTTAATACACCTTTAAATATCAATAAAAGTGAGTTTACGTTAAGTCAAGAAATAAGAAATTTTACTCACTAGCGAGCGTAAAATCGTGTTTTCTCGACTTTGTTCAAAGTGCGGAAAAGGCAAATAAATGGACGTATCACACCTTAATACACCTTTAAATATCAATAAAAGTGAGTTTACGTTAAGTCAAGAAATACGAATTTTACTCACTAGTGAGCGTAAAATCGTGTTTTCTCGACTTTGTTCAAAGTGCGAAAAGGCATATAAATGGACGTATCACACCTTAATACACCTTAAAAGTCAATAAAAGTGAGTTTACGTTAAGTCAAGAAATAAGAATTTTTACTCACTAGTGAGCGTAAAATCGTGTTTTCTTGACTTTGTTCAAAGTGCGGAAAAGGCACATAAATGGACGAATCACACCTTAATACACCTTTAAATATCAATAATCGTGAGTTTACGTTAAGTCAAGAAATAAGAATTTTTACTCACTAGTGAGCGTAAAATCGTGTTTTCTCGACTTTGTTCAAAGTGCGGAAAAGGTCTATAAATGGACGTATCACACCTTAATACACCTTTAAATATCAATAAAAGTGATTTTACGTTAAGTCAAGAAATAAGAATTTTTACTCACTAGTGAGCGTAAAATCGTGTTTTCTCGACTTTGTTCAAAGTGCGGAAAAGGCATATAAATGGACGAATCACACCTTAATACACCTTTAAATATCAATAAAAGTGAGTTTACGTTAAGTCAAGAAATCAGAATTTTTACTCACTAGTGAGCGTAAAATCGTGTTTTCTCGACTTTGTTCAAAGTGCGGAAAAGGTCTATAAATGGACGTATCACACCTTAATACACCTTTAAATATCAATAAAAGTGAGTTTACGTTAAGTCAAGAAATAAGAATTTTTACTCACTAGTGAGCGTAAAATCGTGTTTTCTTGACTTTGTTCAAAGTGCGGAAAATGCATATAAATGACGTATCACACCTTAATACACCTTTATATATCAATAATAATGAGTTTACGTTAAGTCAAAAAATAAGAAATTTTTACTCACTAGTGAGCGTAAAATCGTGTTTTCTTGACTTTGTTCAAAGTGCGGAAAATGCATATAAATGGACGTAATCACACCTTAATACACCTTTATATATCAATAATAGTGAGTTTACGTTAAGTCAAGAAATAAGAATTTTTACTCACTAGCGAGCGTAAAATCGTGTTTTCTCGACTTTGTTCAAAGTGCGGAAAAGGCAAATAAATGGACGTATCACACCTTAATACACCTTTAAATATCAATAAAAGTGAGTTTACGTTAAGTCAAGAAATACGAATTTTACTCACTAGTGAGCGTAAAATCGTGTTTTCTCGACTTTGTTCAAAGTGCGGAAAAGGCATATAAATGGACGTATCACACCTTAATACACCTTTAAAAGTCAATAAAAGTGAGTTTACGTTAAGTCAAGAAATAAGAATTTTTACTCACTAGTGAGCGTAAAATCGTGTTTTCTTGACTTTGTTCAAAGTGCGGAAAAGGCACATAAATGGACGAATCACACCTTAATACACCTTTAAATATCAATAATCGTGAGTTTACGTTAAGTCAAGAAATAAGAATTTTTACTCACTAGTGAGCGTAAAATCGTGTTTTCTCGACTTTGTTCAAAGTGCGGAAAAGGTCTATAAATGGACGTATCACACCTTAATACACCTTTAAATATCAATAAAAGTGATTTTACGTTAAGTCAAGAAATAAGAATTTTTACTCACTAGTGAGCGTAAAATCGTGTTTTCTCGACTTTGTTCAAAGTGCGGAAAAGGCATATAAATGGACGAATCACACCTTAATACACCTTTAAATATCAATAAAAGTGAGTTTACGTTAAGTCAAGAAATAAGAATTTTTACTCACTAGTGAGCGTAAATCGTGTTTTCTCGACTTTGTTCAAAGTGCGGAAAAGGTCTATAAATGGACGTATCACACCTTAATACACCTTTAAATATCAATAAAAGTGAGTTTACGTTAAGTCAAGAAATAAGAATTTTTACTCACTAGTGAGCGTAAAATCGTGTTTTCTCGACTTTGTTCAAAGTGCGGAAAATGCATATAAATGGACGTATCACACCTTAATACACCTTTAAATATCAATAATAGTGAGTTTACGTTAAGTCAAGAAATAAGAAATTTTACTCACTAGTGAGCGTAAAATCGTGTTTTCTCGACTTTGTTCAAAGTGCGGAAAAGGCATATAAATGGACGTATCACACCTTAATACACCTTTAAATATCAATAAAAGTGAGTTTACGTTAAGTCAAGAAATAAGAATTTTTACTCACTAGTGAGCGTAAAATCGTGTTTTCTCGACTTTGTTCAAAGTGCGGAAAAGGCATATAAATGGACGTATCACACCTTAATACACCTTTAAAAATCAATAAAAGTGAGTTTACGTTAAGTCAAGAAATAAGAAATTTTTACTCACTAGTGAGCGTAAAATCGTGTTTTCTCGACTTTGTTCAAAGTGCGGAAAAGGTCTATAAATGGACGTATCACACCTTAATACACCTATAAATATCAATAAAAGTGAGTTTACGTTAAGTCAAGAAATAAGAATTTTTACTCACTAGTGAGCGTAAAATCGTGTTTTCTCGACTTTGTTCAAAGTGCGGAAAAGGCATATAAATGGACGTATCACACCTTAATACACCTTTAAATATCAATAAAAGTGAGTTTACGTTAAGTCAAGAAATACGAATTTTTACTCACTAGTGAGCGTAAAATCGTGTTTTCTCGACTTTGTTCAAAGTGCGAAAAAGGCATATAAATGGGACGTATCACACCTTAATACACCTTTAAATATCAATAAAAGTGAGTTTACGTTAAGTCAAGAAATAAGAATTTTTACACACTAGTGAGCGTAAAATCGTGTTTTCTCGACTTTGTTCAAAGTGCGGAAAAGGGCATATAAATGGACGTATCACACCTTAATACACCTTTAAATATCAATAAAAGTGAGTTTACGTTAAGTCAAGAAATAAGAATTTTTACTCACTAGTGAGCGTAAAATCGTATTTTCTCGACTTTGGTCAAAGTGCGGAAAAGGCATATAAATGGACGTATCACACCTTAATACACCTTTAAAAATCAATAAAAGTGACTTTACGTTAAGTCAAGAAATAAGAATTTTTTACTCACTAGTGAGCGTAAAATCGTGTTTTCTCGACTTTGTTCAAAGTGCGGAGAATGCATATAAATGGACGTATCACACCTTAATACACCTTTAAAAATCAATAAAAGTGACTTTACGTTAAGTCAAGAAATAAGAATTTTTACTCACTAGTGAGCGTAAAATCGTGTTTTCTCGACTTTGGTCAAAGTGCGGAAAAGGCATATAAATGGACGTATCACACCTTAATACACCTTTAAAAATCAATAAAAGTGACTTTACGTTAAGTCAAGAAATAAGAATTTTTATTCACTAGTGAGCGTAAAATCGTGTCTTCTCGACTTTGTTCAAAGTGCGGAAAAGGTCTATAAATGGACGTATCACACCTTAATACTCACCTATAAATATCAATAAAAGTGAGTTTACGTTAAGTCAAGAAATAAGAATTTTTACTCACTAGTGAGCGTAAAATCGTGTTTTCCTCGACTTTGTTCAAAGTGCGGAGAATGCATATAAATGGACGTATCACACCTTAATACACCTTTAAATATCAATAATAGTGAGTTTACGTTAAGTCAAGAAATAATAATTTTACTCACTAGTGAGCGTAAAATCGTGTTTTCTTGACTTTGTTCAAAGTGCGGAAAATGCATATAAATGGACGTATCACACCTTAATACACCTTTATATATCAATAATAGTGAGTTTACGTTAAGTCAAAAAATAAGAAATTTACTCACTAGTGAGCGTAAAATCGTGTTTTCTCGACTTTGTTCAAAGTGCGGAAAAGGCACATAAATAGACGAATCACACCTTAATACACCTTTAAATATCAATAAAAGTGAGTTTACGTTAAGTCAAGAAATAAGAATCTTTACTCACTAGTGAGCGTAAAATCGTGTTTTCTCGACTTTGTTCAAAGTGCGGAAAAGGCATATAAATGGACGTATCACACCTTAATACACCTTTAAATATCAATAAAAGTGAGTTTACGTTAAGTCAAGAAATACGAATTTTTACTCACTAGTGAGCGTAAAATCGTGTTTTCTCGACTTTGTTCAAAGTGCGGAAAAGGCATATAAATGGACGTATCACACCTTAATACACCTTTAAAAATCAATAAAAGTGAGTTTACGTTAAGTCAAGAAATAAGAATTTTTACTCACTAGTGAGCGTAAAATCGTGTTTTCTCGACTTTGTTCAAAGTGCGGAAAAGGCACATAAATGGACGAATCACACCTTAATACACCTTTAAATATCAATAAAAGTGAGTTTACGTTAAGTCAAGAAATAAGAATTTTTTACTCACTAGTGAGCGTAAAATCGTGTTTTCCTCGACTTTGTTCAAAGTGCGGAAAAGGTCTATAAATGGACGTATCACACCTTAATACACCTTTAAATATCAATAAAAGTGAGTTTACGTTAGGTCAAGAAATAAGAATTTTTACTCACTAGTGAGCGTAAAATCGTGTTTTCTCGACTTTGTTCAAAGTGCGGAAAAGGCATATAAATGGACGTATCACACCTTAATACACCTTTAAATATCAATAAAAGTAAGTTTACGTTAAGTCAAGAAATAAGAATTTTTACTCACTAGTGAGCGTAAAATCGTGTATTCTCGACTTTGTTCAAAGTGCGGAAAAGGTCTATAAATGGACGTATCACACTTAATACACCTTTAAATATCAATAAAAGTGAGTTTACGTTAAGTCAAGAAATAAGAATTTTTACTCACTAGTGAGCGTAAAATCGTGTTTTCTCGACTTTGTTCAAAGTGCGGAAAAGGCATATAAATGGACGAATCACACCTTAATACACCTTTAAATATCAATAAAAGTGAGTTTACGTTAAGTCAAGAAATAAGAATTTTTACTCACTAGTGAGCGTAAAATCGTGTTTTCTCGACTTTGTTCAAAGTGCGGAAAAGGTCTATAAATGGGACGTGTCACACCTTAATACATCTTTAAATATCAATAAAAGTGAGTTTACGTTAAGTCAAGAAATAAGAATTTTTACTCACTAGTGAGCGTAAAATCGTGTTTTCTCGACTTTGTTCAAAGTGCGGAGAATGCATATAAATGGACGTATCACACTTAATACACCTTTAAATATCAATAATAGTGAGTTTACGTTAAGTCAAGAAATAATAAATTTTACTCACTAGTGAGCGTAAAATCGTGTTTTCTTGACTTTGTTCAAAGTGCGGAAAATGCATATAAATGGACGTATCACACCTTAATACACCTTTATATATCAATAATAGTGAGTTTACGTTAAGTCAAAAAATAAGAAATTTTACTCACTAGTGAGCGTAAAATCGTGTTTTCTCGACTTTGTTCAAAGTGCGGAAAAGGCACATAAATAGACGAATCACACCTTAATACACCTTTAAATATCAATAAAAGTGAGTTTACGTTAAGTCAAGAAATAAGAATCTTTACTCACTAGTGAGCGTAAAATCGTGTTTTCTCGACTTTGTTCAAAGTGCGGAAAAGGCATATAAATGGACGTATCACACCTTAATACACCTTTAAATATCAATAAAAGTGAGTTTACGTTAAGTCAAGAAATACGAATTTTTACTCACTAGTGAGCGTAAAATCGTGTTTTCTCGACTTTGTTCAAAGTGCGGAAAAGGCATATAAATGGACGTATCACACCTTAATACACCTTTAAAAATCAATAAAAGTGAGTTTACGTTAAGTCAAGAAATAAGAATTTTTACTCACTAGTGAGCGTAAAATCGTGTTTTCTCGACTTTGTTCAAAGTGCGGAAAAGGCACATAAATGGACGAATCACACCTTAATACACCTTTAAATATCAATAAAAGTGAGTTTACGTTAAGTCAAGAAATAAGAATTTTTACTCACTAGTGAGCGTAAAATCGTGTTTTCTCGACTTTGTTCAAAGTGCGGAAAAGGTCTATAAATGGACGTATCACACCTTAATACACCTTTAAATATCAATAAAAGTGAGTTTACGTTAGGTCAAGAAATAAGAATTTTTTACTCACTAGTGAGCGTAAAATCGTGTTTTCTCGACTTTGTTCAAAGTGCGGAAAAGGCATATAAATGGACGTATCACACCTTAATACACCTTTAAATATCAATAAAAGTAAGTTTACGTTAAGTCAAGAAATAAGAATTTTTACTCACTAGTGAGCGTAAAATCGTGTATTCTCGACTTTGTTCAAAGTGCGGAAAAGGTCTATAAATGGACGTATCACACCTTAATACACCTTTAAATATCAATAAAAGTGAGTTTACGTTAAGTCAAGAAATAAGAATTTTTACTCACTAGTGAGCGTAAAATCGTGTTTTCTCGACTTTGTTCAAAGTGCGGAAAAGGCATATAAATGGACGAATCACACCTTAATACACCTTTAAATATCAATAAAAGTGAGTTTACGTTAAGTCAAGAAATAAGAATTTTTACTCACTAGTGAGCGTAAAATCGTGTTTTCTCGACTTTGTTCAAAGTGCGGAAAAGGTCTATAAATGGGACCGTGTCACACCTTAATACATCTTTAAATATCAATAAAAGTGAGTTTACGTTAAGTCAAGAAATAAGAATTTTTACTCACTAGTGAGCGTAAAATCGTGTTTTTCTCGACTTTGTTCAAAGTGCGGAAAATGCATATAAATGGACGTATCACACCTTAATACACCTTTAAATATCAATAAAAGTGAGTTTACGTTAAATCAAGAAATACGAATTTTTACTCACTAGTGAGCGTAAAATCGTGTTTTTCTCGACTTTGTTCAAAGTGCGGAAAAGGCATATAAATGGATGTATCACACCTTAATAGACCTTTAAAAATCAATAAAAGTGAGTTTACGTTAAGTCAAGAAATAAGAATTTTTACTCACTAGTGAGCGTAAAATCGTGTTTTCTCGACTTTGTTCAAAGTGCGGAAAAGGTCTATAAATGGACGTATCACACCTTAATACACCTTTAAATATCAATAAAAGTGAGTTTACGTTAAGTCAAGAAATAAGAATTTTTACTCACTAGTGAGCGTAAAATCGTGTATTCTCGACTTTGTTCAAAGTGCGGAAAAGGTCTATAAATGGACGTATCACACCTTAATACACCTTTAAATATCAATAAAAGTGAGTTTACGTTAAGTCAAGAAATAAGAATTTTTACTCACTAGTGAGCGTAAAATCGTGTTTTCTCGACTTTGTTCAAAGTGCGGAAAAGGCATATAAATGGACGAATCACACCTTAATACACCTTTAAATATCAATAAAAGTGAGTTTACGTTAAGTCAAGAAATAAGAATTTTTACTCACTAGTGAGCGTAAAATCGTGTTTTCTCGACTTTGTTCAAAGTGCGGAAAAGGTCTATAAATGGACGTATCACACCTTAATACACCTTTAAATATCAATAAAAGTGAGTTTACGTTAAGTCAAGAAATAAGAATTTTTACTCACTAGTGAGCGTAAAATCGTGTTTTCTCGACTTTGTTCAAAGTGCGGAAAATGCATATAAATGGACGTATCACACCTTAATACACCTTTAAATATCAATAATAGTGAGTTTACGTTAAGTCAAGAAATAAGAATTTTTACTCACTAGTGAGCGTAAAATCGTGTTTTCTCGACTTTGTTCAAAGTGCGGAAAAGGCAAATAAATGGACGTATCACACCTTAATACACTTTTAAATATCAATAAAAGTGAGTTTACGTTAAGTCAAGAAATACGAATTTTACTCACTAGTGAGCGTAAAATCGTGTTTTCTCGACTTTGTTCAAAGTGCGGAAAAGGCATATAAATGGACGTATCACACCTTAATACACCTTTAAAAATCAATAAAAGTGAGTTTACGTTAAGTCAAGAAATAAGAATTTTTACTCACTAGTGAGCGTAAAATCGTGTTTTCTTGACTTTGTTCAAAGTGCGGAAAAGGCACATAAATGGACGAATCACACCTTAATACACCTTTAAATATCAATAATCGTGAGTTTACGTTAAGTCAAGAAATAAGAATTTTTACTCACTAGTGAGCGTAAAATCGTGTTTTCTCGACTTTGTTCAAAGTGCGGAAAAGGTCTATAAATGGACGTATCACACCTTAATACACCTTTAAATATCAATAAAAGTGATTTTACGTTAAGTCAAGAAATAAGAATTTTTACCTCACTAGTGAGCGTAAAATCGTGTTTTCTCGACTTTGTTCAAAGTGCGGAAAAGGCATATAAATGGACGAATCACACCTTAATACACCTTTAAATATCAATAAAAGTGAGTTTACGTTAAGTCAAGAAATAAGAATTTTTACTCACTAGTGAGCGTAAAATCGTGTTTTCTCGACTTTGTTCAAAGTGCGGAAAAGGTCTATAAATGGACGTATCACACCTTAATACACCTTTAAATATCAATAAAAGTGAGTTTACGTTAAGTCAAGAAATAAGAATTTTACTCACTAGTGAGCGTAAAATCGTGTTTTCTCGACTTTGTTTCAAAGTGCGGAAAATGCATATAAATGGACGTATCACACCTTAATACACCTTTAAATATCAATAATAGTGAGTTTACGTTAAGTCAAGAAATAAGAAATTTTACTCACTAGTGAGCGTAAAATCGTGTTTTCTCGACTTTGTTCAAAGTGCGGAAAAGGCACATAAATGGACGAATCACACCTTAATACACCTTTAAATATCAATAAAAGTGAGTTTACGTTAAGTCAAGAAATAAGAATTTTTACTCACTAGTGAGCGTAAAATCGTGTTTTCTCGACTTTGTTCAAAGTGCGGAAAAGGTCTATAAATGGACGTATCACACCTTAATACACCTTTAAATATCAATAAAAGTGAGTTTACGTTAAGTCAAGAAATAAGAATTTTTACTCACTAGTGAGCGTAAAATCGTGTTTTCTCGACTTTGTTCAAAGTGCGGAAAAGGCATATAAATGGACGTATCACACCTTAATACACCTTTAAATATCAATAAAAGTGAGTTTACGTTAAGTCAAGAAATAAGAATTTTTACTCACTAGTGAGCGTAAAATCGTGTATTCTCGACTTTGTTCAAAGTGCGGAAAAGGTCTATAAATGGACGTATCACACCTTAATACACCTTTAAATATCAATAAAAGTGAGTTTACGTTAAGTCAAGAAATAAGAATTTTTACTCACTAGTGAGCGTAAAATCGTGTTTTCTCGACTTTGTTCAAAGTGCGGAAAAGGCATATAAATGGACGAATCACACCTTAATACACCCTTTAAATATCAATAAAAGTGAGTTTACGTTAAGTCAAGAAATAAGAATTTTTACTCACTAGTGAGCGTAAAATCGTGTTTTCTCGACTTTGTTCAAAGTGCGGAAAAGGTCCTATAAATGGACGTATCACACCTTAATACACCTTTAAATATCAATAAAAGTGAGTTTACGTTAAGTCAAGAAATAAGAATTTTTACTCACTAGTGAGCGTAAAATCGTGTTTTCTCGACTTTGTTCAAAGTGCGGAAAATGCATATAAATGGACGTATCACACCTTAATACACCTTTAAATATCAATAAAAGTGAGTTTACGTTAAGTCAAGAAATACGAATTTTTTACTCACTAGTGAGCGTAAAATCGTGTTTTCTCGACTTTGTTCAAAGTGCGGAAAAGGCATATAAATGGACGTATCACACCTTAATACACCTTTAAAAATCAATAAAAGTGAGTTTACGTTTAAGTCAAGAAATAAGAATTTTTACTCACTAGTGAGCGTAAAATCGTGTTTTTCTCGACTTTGTTCAAAGTGCGGAAAAGGCATATAAATGGACGTATCACACCTTAATACACCTTTAAATATCAATAAAAGTGAGTTTACGTTAAGTCAAGAAATAAGAATTTTTACTCACTAGTGAGCGTAAAATCGTGTATTCTCGACTTTGTTCAAAGTGCGGAAAAGGTCTATAAATGGACGTATCACACCTTAATACACCTTTAAATATCAATAAAAGTGAGTTTACGTTAAGTCAAGAAATAAGAATTTTTACTCACTAGTGAGCGTAAAATCGTGTTTTCTCGACTTTGTTCAAAAGTGCGGAAAAGGCATATAAAGGACGAATCACACCTTAATACACCTTTAAATATCAATAAAAGTGAGTTTACGTTAAGTCAAGAAATAAGAATTTTTTACTCACTAGTGAGCGTAAAATCGTGTTTTCTCGGCTTTGTTCAAAGTGCGGAAAAGGTCTATAAATGGACGTATCACACCTTAATACACCTTTAAATATCAATAAAAGTGAGTTTACGTTAAGTCAAGAAATAAGAATTTTTACTCACTAGTGAGCGTAAAATCGTGTTTTCTCGACCTTGTTCAAAGTGCGGGAAAATGCATATAAATGGACGTATCACACCTTAATACACCTTTAAATATCAATAATAGTGAGTTTACGTTAAGTCAAGAAATAAGAAATTTTACTCACTAGTGAGCGTAAAATCGTGTTTTTCTCGACTTTGTTCAAAGTGCGGAAAATGCATATAAATGGACGTATCACACCTTAATACACCTTTAAATATCAATAATAGTGAGTTTACGTTAAGTCAAGAAATAAGAAATTTTACTCACTAGTGAGCGTAAAATCGTGTTTTCTCGACTTTGTTCAAAGTGCGGAAAAGGCACATAAATGGACGAATCACACCTTAATACACCTTTAAATATCAATAAAAGTGGAGTTTACGTTAAGTCAAGAAATAAGAATTTTTACTCACTAGTGAGCGTAAAATCGTGTTTTCTCGACTTTGTTCAAAGTGCGGAAAAGGTCTATAAATGGACGTATCACACCTTAATACACCTTTAAATATCAATAAAAGTGAGTTTACGTTAAGTCAAGAAATAAGAATTTTTACTCACTAGTGAGCGTAAAATCGTGTTTTCTCGACTTTGTTCAAAGTGCGGAAAAGGCATATAAATGGACGTATCACACCTTAATACACCTTTAAATATCAATAAAAGTGAATTTACGTTAAGTCAAGAAATAAGAATTTTTACTCAACTAGTGAGCGTAAAATCGTGTATTCTCGACTTTGTTCAAAGTGCGGAAAAGGTCTATAAATGGACGTATCACACCTTAATACACCTTTATATATCAATAAAAGTGAGTTTACGTTAAGTCAAGAAATAAGAATTTTTACTCACTAGTGAGCGTAAAATCGTGTTTTCTCGACTTTGTTCAAAGTGCGGAAAAGGCATATAAATGGACGAATCACACCTTAATACACCTTTAAATATCAATAAAAGTGAGTTTACGTTAAGTCAAGAAATAAGAATTTTTACTCACTAGTGAGCGTAAAATCGTGTTTTCTCGACTTTGTTCAAAGTGCGGAAAAGGTCTATAAATGGACGTATCACACCTTAATACACCTTTAAATATCAATAAAAGTGAGTTTACGTTAAGTCAAGAAATAAGAATTTTTACTCACTAGTGAGCGTAAAATCGTGTTTTCTCGACTTTGTTCAAAGTGCGGAAAATGCATATAAATGGACGTATCACACCTTAATACACCTTTAAATATCAATAAAAGTGAGTTTACGTTAAGTCAAGAAATACGAATTTTTACTCACTAGTGAGCGTAAAATCGTGTTTTCTCGACTTTGTTCAAAGTGCGGAAAAGGCATATAAATGGACGTATCACACCTTAATACACCTTTAAATATCAATAAAAGTGAGTTTACGTTAAGTCAAGAAATAAGAATTTTTACTCACTAGTGAGCGTAAAATCGTGTTTTCTCGACTTTTGTTCAAAGTGCGGAAAAGGCATATAAATGGACGTATCACACCTTAATACACCTTTAAATATCAATAAAAGTGAGTTTACGTTAAGTCAAGAAATAAGAATTTTTACTCACTAGTGAGCGTAAAATCGTGTATTCTCGACTTTGTTCAAAGTGCGGAAAAGGTCTATAAATGGACGTATCACACCTTAATACACCTTTAAATATCAATAAAAGTGAGTTTACGTTAAGTCAAGAAATAAGAATTTTTACTCACTAGTGAGCGTAAAATCGTGTTTTCTCGACTTTGTTCAAAGTGCGGAAAAGGCATATAAAGGACGAATCACACCTTAATACACCTTTTAAATATCAATAAAAGTGAGTTTACGTTAAGTCAAGAAATAAGAATTTTTACTCACTAGTGAGCGTAAAATCGTGTTTTCTCGGCTTTGTTCAAAGTGCGGAAAAGGTCTATAAATGGACGTATCACACCTTAATACACCTTTAAATATCAATAAAAGTGAGTTTACGTTAAGTCAAGAAATAAGAATTTTTACTCACTAGTGAGCGTAAAATCGTGTTTTCTCGACCTTGTTCAAAGTGCGGAAAATGCATATAAATGGACGTATCACACCTTAATACACCTTTAAATATCAATAATAGTGAGTTTACGTTAAGTCAAGAAATAAGAAATTTTACTCACTAGTGAGCGTAAAATCGTGTTTTCTCGACTTTGTTCAAAGTGCGGAAAAGGCATATAAATGGACGTATCAGACCTTAATACACCTTTAAATATCAATAAAAGTGAGTTTACGTTAAGTCAAGAAATAAGAATTTTTACTCACTAGTGAGCGTAAAATCGTGTTTTCTCGACTTTGTTCAAAGTGCGGAAAAGGCAAATAAATGGACGTATCACACCTTAATACACCTTTAAATATCAATAAAAGTGAGTTTACGTTAAGTCAAGAAATACGAATTTTACTCATTAGTGAGCGTAAAATCGTGTTTTCTCGACTTTGTTCAAAGTGCGGAAAAAGGCATATAAATGGACGTATCACACCTTAATACACCTTTAAAAATCAATAAAAGTGAGTTTACGTTAAGTCAAGAAATAAGAATTTTTACTCACTAGTGAGCGTAAAATCGTGTTTTCTTGACTTTGTTCAAAGTGCGGAAAAGGCACATAAATGGACGAATCACACCTTAATACACCTTTAAATATCAATAATCGTGAGTTTACGTTAAGTCAAGAAATAAGAATTTTTACTCACTAGTGAGCGTAAAATCGTGTTTTCTCGACTTTGTTCAAAGTGCGGAAAAGGTCTATAAATGGACGTATCACACCTTAATACACCTTTAAATATCAATAAAAGTGAGTTTACGTTAAGTCAAGAAATAAGAATTTTTAACTCACTAGTGAGCGTAAAATCGTGTTTTCTCGACTTTGTTCAAAGTGCGGAAAATGCATATAAATGGACGTTTCACACCTTAATACACTTTTAAATATCAATAATAGTGAGTTTACGTTAAGTCAAGAAATAAGAAATTTTACTCACTAGTGAGCGTAAAATCGTGTTTTCTCGACTTTGTTCAAAGTGCGGAAAAGGTCTATAAATGGACGTATCACACCTTAATACACCTTTAAATATCAATAAAAGTGAGTTTACGTTAAGTCAAGAAATAAGAATTTTTACTCACTAGTGAGCGTAAAATCGTGTTTTCTCGACCTTGTTCAAAGTGCGGAAAAGGCATATAAATGGACGAATCACACCTTAATACACCTTTAAATATCAATAAAAGTGAGTTTACGTTAAGTCAAGAAATAAGAATTTTTACTCACTAGTGAGCGTAAAATCGTGTTTTCTCGACTTTGTTCAAAGTGCAGAAAAGGTCTATAAATGGACGTATCACACCTTAATACACCTTTAAATATCAATAAAAGTGGGTTTACGTTAAGTCAAGAAATAAGAATTTTTACTCACTAGTGAGCGTAAAATCGTGTTTTCTCGACTTTGTTCAAAGTGCGGAAAATGCATATAAATGGACGTATCACACCTTAAATACACCTTTAAATATCAATAATAGTGAGTTTACGTTAAGTCAAGAAATAAGAAATTTTACCTCACTAGTGAGCGTAAAATCGTGTTTTCTCGACTTTGTTCAAAAGTGCGGAAAAGGCATATAAATGGACGTATCACACCTTAATACACCTTTAAATATCAATAAAAGTGAGTTTACGTTAAGTCAAGAAATAAGAATTTTTACTCACTAGTGAGCGTAAAATCGTGTTTTCTCGACTTTGTTCAAAGTGCGGAAAAGGCATATAAATGGACGTATCACACCTTAATACACCTTTAAAAATCAATAAAAGTGAGTTTACGTTAAGTCAAGAAATAAGAATTTTTACTCACTAGTGAGCGTAAAATCGTGTTTTTCTCGACTTTGTTCAAAGTGCGGAAAAGGTCTATAAATGGACGTATCACACCTTAATACACCTATAAATATCAATAAAAGTGAGTTTACGTTAAGTCAAGAAAATAAGAATTTTTACTCACTAGTGAGCGTAAAATCGTGTTTTCTCGACTTTGTTCAAAGTGCGGAAAAGGCATATAAATGGACGTATCACATCTTAATACACCTTTAAATATCAATAAAAGTGAGT